>PVJC01045865.1:0-13536 GCA_004026665.1 Murina feae
TAAGTGGGTGCGAGCAGCAGCTGCCGGCCCCGATTGCCCCTGAGGACGTCTCCACCTCCCCCTGCTCCTGGGGGGCAATCGGGACAGCAGCCACCTCTCGCATCCACTGACAGCGCCGGCCCCACTCATACCCACTGCTGGCACCGGCCCAAATTGCTACGTACCTTCAGCGGATGCAAGCACAGCCAGCACTGTCAACACATGGAGGTGGCGGCAGGAGCAGGGCTGCCAGCAGACAGGACCAGGGGCTGTGGCAGAAGGGGCTGGGTGGCAGCGCAGAGGATGGGTTGAGACCCGCCCCTATGCCCACCACAGCCTCACAGCCCATGGTTCCTTTCAAGGTGCACAAATTTGTGCACTGGGCCTTTAGTGTGTGTGTGTGTGTGTGTGTGTGTGTGTGCGTGCGCCTAAGTGGCTGGCCAACTGTTCAACCAGTAGCTATGATGCACACTGACCACCAGGGGGCAGATGCTCAATGCACAGGCATGAAAACATGGAACAGACTGATGAATCACAGAAGGAAGGGGGAAGAAGGGGAGGGCAGGAAGAGATTAATCAAAGTTCTTATATGCATACTAGGGGCCCGGTGCACAAAAATTTGTGCACTCGGGGGAGAGGTGATTCCTCAGCCCAGCCTGTGCTCTCTCGCAGTCTGGGACCCCTCGGGAGATGTCTACCTGCTGGCGTGCCTGGCCAGCCTGGGTGAGGGGCTGATGGCTGTTTGCAGGCTGGCCAAGCCCCTCAGTGGGGACCCTCACCCCATGGGGGTATGGCCAGCCTGGTTGAGGGGCTGAGGGCCGTTTTCAGGCTGCCCACAGCGTCCATTAACCCAACGTCCCAGCGAGGCTGGCTGGAATCAAGTTTCTGGGGTTTATTTATCTTCTATAAATGAAACTTTGTTGCCTTGAGCGGAGGCCATAGCCGGCCTAGGCAGGCAGTTTCCTCCATTATTGGCCTCCTGTTTGTTCTAGCTTCCTGGCTTCTATAATTGAAACACTGTTGCCTTGATCGGCCTAGGCAGGCAGTTTCCTCCATCACTGGTGCAACAGAAGCCTCCTATTTGCTCTAGCTCTGTGGCTGCCAGCCGCTATCTCAGCTGGGTTAATTTGCATACAACTGCTCTGATTGGCTGGTGGTTGTGGCTTAGGTGTCTAGAAGTGATGGTTAATTTGCATATTACTCTTTTATTTTATATATATATCCATCCCACATTCAAAGGCTGTTAAATCATGTTGTTTACCCACATCTTAAAAAAAAAAACTCACTTCTACTGTCATGGTAAACAGTCTGCTTCCCTACTTATAATGGTCTGGCCCTCTAGCAACTTCAGTGCAAAATTATAGCTAATTTGCCTACAAACATCAAGTGGTCATAATAACCTGACCACTCAGTGTAAAAAGGCTACAATATAGCTATAAATTTGACATTAGTTACTTATCAGAAAAAAAGTTCTTCATAAATAAATTAAAAAACAAGGGTTATGTTTTATTTATAAGGAATGACAAATGCATTAATTATGGGTCTCTCAGCAATATCAAGATCGGAATTTTGATAAATAACTAAAATAGATTAACTGTGTATCTTTGGAAGGGGACTTCAGAAATCAACAAGTGAAAAATTTCAAGGACAGCCCTAATCGGTTTGGCTCAGTGGATAGAGCATCAGCCTGCGGACTGAAAGGTCCCAGGCTCGATTTCAGTCAAGGGCATGTGCCTTGGTCGCAGGCACATTCCCAGTGGGAGGTGTGCAGGAGGCAGCTGATCAATGTTTCTCTCTCATCAATGTTTCTGACTCTCTATGCCTCTCCCTTCCTCTCTGTAAAAAATCAGTAAAATATATATATTTTTTAAATTTCAAGGACAGAGCACTAATATTAATATTGGAGGAAGCACCTGGCCGATGTGGCTTAGTGGTTGAGCATTGACCTATGAACCAGGAGGTCCACAGTTCAATAACCAGTCAGGGCACATGCGCAGGTTGCAGGCTCGTTACCCAGTGTAGGGCCTATATATAAGAGGCAGAAGTTTCTCTCTCTCTCCTACTCACTTCCTCTCTGAAATGAATAAAACTATGTATTAAAAATATATATTGGAGATAGGGGAGTCTCAAAGCTAGAAAAAAATGAAATAAGGAATAAAAGGAGCTAACAATGAAGTATTTACCTATTTATCAGGCATTATATAGGAAATGGTATAGTGTAATTGTTTTTAAAAAAAAAACGGGCTCTACCACTTACTCTAGGAACTAAAGACCCCATTTTGTTCTTGTTGCCCAGGGGCCCTGTTCTCAGGCTGCTCCCTAGAGTAGATTAGGAGACTCAGCCCCCTGTTGTCATTTGCAGAACTAGAGCCCCTACCATGAAGTTCTCTGTGAGAGGGCTGGAGCAGCCTGATTCTTTCCTGTTTGTACCAAAGAGAAGCATGTGGGGAGGGAGAAGAGCCCTGTGTGGCTTGTGTCTGATGCTGGGAGCCTGCTTTTGAGCACATCTCTGGAGGCAGGAGCCAACAAGGGCAGCACTGGGTCCTTTACCTCCACACATGGGCAGACACGGACCCAGCAGGCTGAGGAGGGGGGGGGGGGTGGTCAGCCCAGGTCTGGAGAAGATGGAAGTGAATCCTGAGGGCATTCCCAGCAACCCTGGCCCTACGCTCTTCCTCAGAAAATGGGGCTACTCCTGCTTGGTCATTGAGGTGGGGAAGGCCTGGATGTTTGAGTTGAATTTACGCAAGGAAAGCCCAATCCCAAGCCTGAAGAGAAGGGATTCAGGTTCTCTTGAATGGAATAGCTGTTTGGAGGAAGGCATCGGCCAAGGAGGGCTGTGCAAGAGGAGAGGTTGGCAGAGTAGGGGCTCTGAAGAGCCAGTCTTGGAGTCTGCTGATTCCCAGGGTGCTGGGTCCTTGCCACCTAGGAGCCCAACCCCATCCAGCAGGGAAAATCAAGGCTCTTCCTCCCATGGTCTGCTACCCAGAACTTAAATGCTTTTGAAATCTCTTAGATGTGGAAATATTTTTTTGAACCTGAAAATGCAGCTGGTAGAATTTCGATGGAGCATAATTCATGTAAAATATATTCTAGTTGATAATTTTATAAAATGCACTTTTTGTGTGTGTTGACCCTGGTTTCTCAGATCTGTATTTCAGTGTTTACAAGGGAGGGAGGATCTTTCCTCACCTCCCTTTTGACAGAGATTAGACGTACTTCTTTAAGAAAAATAAATCTGAGAAATTGTATTGATTTAGAAAAGGAAAAAATAAAAAAATTTAAAAAGGGGAGGCTCAAGAATTAAATTAGGGTATGAATCCCAGCTCTCCTATTTATAAACTGGTTCCTTCTCTGCATCTGTAAAAATGGGGACTAGAATAATACACTACCTTCTAGGAGTATAGCAAGGATTAAATAACCCACATATAGCTAGCTCTTCATGAAGTATTAGACAAGTTACTGTATACACTGACTCATTAAAATTTCAAAACAGATCCTAAAGTAGGCATTATCATCCCCAGTTATAGATGACAAAATATCCTCTGAGAGATTAAGTAATCTGCCTATTGTTACGCAGCTAAATGGCAAAGGTGGATTCAAATACTAACCTGCCTGGCTCCAAGGCCTCGGCAGATATCCCTGTGATTATAAGTATTTAATAGAGAAGATAAAGGAGATTTTAAGCAGGAGCAACACAACCTCCCAGGGTTGTTTTATTTAGCTTCACTGTTCCATTTACATGTTGCAATACGTATTACTTAATTATAAATTATTTTCATTTATAGAAGGGCATTATACAGTTAGGTGTGTTTTTTTCAGTTGTGTGTATAATTTTATCAAAATGGTAAAGGAGCTTCTCCAGTATTTTGTTTTAAACCAGTGGTTCTCAACGAGGGGTGATTCTGCTCCCCAGGCAACATTTGGCATTGTCTGGAGATACTTTTGGTTGTCACAACCACAAGAAGGGATACTGGCATCTTAGTGAGACAGAGATGCTGCTAAACATCCTACAATGTACAGGACAGCCTTCCACAACCAAGAATTACCCGGCCCAAGATGTCAATAGTGACAAAAGTGAGAAACCCATTATAAACTGATAGGGTTGAGAACTTCTGATATAGAATGATAGATTAGAAGGTGGGCAAAAAAAAAGCCCCTTACAGTGCTAAAATTCTGAGATTCATCTAGTTCAAATCTATACTGAATTCCTAAAGCTCTGCAACAGCTTGAGATGATCACTTGGCATTTGCTTAGGTACCTGCTTAGGTTCTTTTCAATACTCTCAATTACACAAAGAGGAAGTTTAATTTACATATTCGAAAAATATAGCAAAGACACAGCAGCCCTATCAAAACTATTTAAAAACTGAAACTAAAATAGTCATGGGTGTTTTCCAGTCCAAGTTTAAAAAACTTTGTTTTAATGAGGAAAGAATGAGTGAAAGGAAATAATTTGATTTGTTCAAAATTCAACCAGATCACTCAATTGTCAAACAAAAAGGCTTAAAATTTCATTTCACCAAACAAGAAATACACTGGTTGTGGGAATAAAGAGGAAGGAATTTACCTCCCAAGTGTCTTCTGTACAATCTTAAGGCTCTTGCAGGAATAAACATGGTCCACAGATCTGCAATGTTTCTATCAAATGTACAGTCAAATCAGGTGATGGGGGCCATGCCCACATTACCACCACCACCACCCTACAATCCCATTACTTATTTTCCTGTGACCACTTCAGCAAACTAATTCAACTTTATGGCAACAAAATTTCATTGAAAAAAAAAACAAAACACAAAGTAAAACAAAACAAAAAACCCACTAGACTTGGAGTAATGCCCTTGTACAAAAAGCTGCTAATTATGTAAAAAATGACAAACCTTATAAGACAAACCATTTGCAGAAGGACTCCAAATTCCAACAGAAAATTTTAAAAAATGCAAATCTAAACATGACTTTTTGCTCACCAAATTAGCCAACTTCTTAATGGATGTTTTTTAAAAATTAAAGATACCACTACACGTAGGGTTGGCAAACTCACACATGCTAGCTAGAAGGACAATTCCTACAATTTTAAAGGACTGTATTAATCGTTCTTTTTTTCTATATTTTTTGATGCTTTGACATCCTGGGGCCCTGCTGGGCAGCAAGAGAGTGCTCCTCGAAGGGCTAACCAATTCCAAAAGATAATAAACTCACCCAGGAACATGGCTATCATATACAAACCAACCAATCCAAAGTCCAAACTCCAGCTACCTCTTTTATCTAACTCTCACACACCAAGCCACTATTTTCCCTGCCCTAAGTCACCCCGGGGCAAGGTATCAGACAACTAGAGATGACCCCCTATAGACCAGAGCCCACCAACATTACTCACACTATACAATCCCAAATTTGCTCAAAGTATTCCTTGCTCAAACTGCTGCCCCATCTATCCCTTCCCATGGAAACCAAAATAAAGGCTCTGAGCCATGATTTCCCTGAGTTTCTGCCTCCTAATCAGCCTGGTGCTTCCCCATGTGACCCTTCATAGTGCAACATGCTCACTTCTCTTGGGGACTGCAAATAACAAACTCTTCTTTCAAAGGGAATTAATTGTCTTTGTGTCTATCACCTTACCATATCTGACTAAAACAAATCCAACGTATATTTCAAGACATATGACCATGTGAAAAGCAAAAGCAAAAGCCTTGAAATTTTGTATACTCTTTAACCAAGTCAATTTCACAACCAAGAATTTATCTTAAAGAAGTAAGAAATCATGGATATATGTAAAAATTTAATTGCAAGAATGTTAACTGTAATATTAGCTAAAATTCCAGAAACAAGGCAGCACCTAACAATTTAAAATGACAAAAAAATTATGAAATATCTACAGAAGTTTCAAGATGAAACTTGAAAGAGAACATAAATTTTATCAAATCTATCAGGAATAAATATTTCCTATACTATTTAAACTCTCTCAGTATAGTAAAAGATGGAATGAAATATTTCCCAATTTATTTTTATCAAGCTAGTATAATCAAGATACAAAAAAAACGCCCTAGCTGGTTTGGCTCAATAGATAGAACATCGGCCTGTGGACAGAAGGGTCCCGGTTCAATTCAAGTCAAGGGCACATGCCCAGGTTGTGGACTGGATCTCCAGTGTGGGGCATGCAGGAGGCAACCAATCAATAATTCTCCCTCATCATTGATGTTTCTATCTCTGTCTACCTCTCCTTTCCTCTCTGAAACCAATAAAAATGTATGTTTTTAAGAGATACAAAAACTATAGGCCAGTCTCACTTATGAATATAACTAGAGGCCCGGTGCACAAAAATTTGTGCACTTGGGGGAGGGGGTCCCTCAGCCTGGCCTGTGCCCTCTCACAGTCTGGGACCCCTCAAGGGATGTCCACCTGCTGGCCAGTCTGGGTGAGGGGCTGAGGGCCATTTCAGGCTGCCCACAGCCCCTTCAGGGTTCGGGTCCCTACTGGGGTGCCTGGCTGGAAGCAGGTATCTGGGATTTATTCAACTTCTATAATTGAAACTTTGTTGCCTTGGTCCCCTGCTCGAAGCCTGGCAACCCAAGGTCCCAGCCCGGCAGGTATCTGGGGTTTCTTTATCTTCTATAATTGAAACTTTGTAGCCTTGAGTAGAGCTCAGGGCCCACAGGGCTCTGGCTTCCTCCATTGCCCAGGGCAACTCCAGCTCTGTGGCCGCCACCATCTTAGTTGAGTTAATTTGCACAGTTGCTCCTGATTGGTTCGTGGGCATGGCTTGTGGGTGTAGCGGAGTGGGGGTCAATTTGCTATTACTCTTTTATTAGATTTGATGACCCTCCCAAAAAATGTTTTAAACATTAGCAAATCAAATATAACTACATACTAGAACAATCCATCACAACCAAGTGAGTTTATCCCAATTATACAGAATCTGTCCATTAATATAATCTATTTGTTACTCAAATAAAAGACCTAAAATAATTTCAGCGAATTACAAAGGAAAAAAGTAAAGCAATTAAAGAGTAAATAGCTATGAGAAACAGAGAGTCCAATATTAGCATGATCCCTGTTGCTAAAGTAGAGAACCCAACAAATGGAATAGGAGATTAAAAGAAAAAAATATATATAAAGAAAAAAATGTTCCTAAACCAGAACTGAATCTTCAAGAAAAAAATAAAGATATGAGAAAACTGGCCCACAAAGGAGGAAAGGAGGAAAGTAGAAAATAGGAGGAGCCTGGATCTTGGATCCTTGAGCGGCCTTGGACTGCTTTACTCTCAACTTGCTACACACACAAAAACTAAACCCTTAAACTTATGTAAGCCTTCAGGGGTTGGATTTCCAATTGTTCTAAAACAGAAATATTCCTGCCTGATACCAAATATATCAAAATGTAAATGTATCAAAGTATCAAATTTTAAATATACATAACCTTTAAAACAACTGATAGGGATTTATTGAGGGAAATCTATATATCCTCTATAATTAAAGCATAATATGCAAATTGACCAAACAGTAGAATAACTGGTTGGTGGGGGGCGGGGCTGGCAACAAGGCGGTGCCAGGCCAGCCAACATGTGTACCTGTGGACAGAGGGAGGGGATGGCAATTGGGGGGCAGCAGCAACCAGCAGTGGCAGAGGGGCGACTGGGGGGCAGGGCTGGCTGCTCACCAGCCAACACCAGCCAGATTGGCCTGCCCCATCACCTCCTGCAGACATCAGTCAGACATCTTCTCAGGGCTCCCAGGCTACAAGAGGGTGTAGGCCAGGCTAAGGGGCCCCTCCAAGTGCACGAATTTTTGTGCGCCAGGCCTCTAGTCTACATATAAAAGCCTAAGCTACTGTTATGACCAAATGACCAGAATGACAGGTCAACTAGACTATGACACACACTGACCAACTGAGGGCAAATGCTCAGCCAAGAGATGGGCTCACAGCTGACAAGCACAGAGGAGGTAGCAGGAGCCTCTTCCACCTCCACCACAGGGGGATATCCCCAGAGGGCTCCCAGACTGCGAGAGGGCTCAGGCTGGGCTGAGGGACCCTCCCCCCGTGCCCAGTGCACGAATGTTGTGCATCAGGCCTCTATTTACTATAATAAAGTCATATGTTAAACTACAGTTAAAACCAAAGTTTTTCAAAAAATAACTTACAATAAAAGGAAATTTCACACCATAATTAAAATACAAGTTGGAGAATTCAAGACCACACATGCAATATTATCAATTTAAAATTTTTTATTTGTACATCTAAAGTATGACCAGAAATACTCCAAAATGATGGACGTAAACATGGATTAATCCAGTTTTTGTTACACTTCTTTGGACTTCATGATCAAATAAGAAACTTGGGGTTTTGCTTTAATTTTGCCCATTTTTAATGACTTAAGAGTTTACTTAACTAAAAGTAATCTGAGAGGCAGTGCAGTGAAATGAAAATAGTCCTGGAGACCTGGATCCTGGGCAAATTATTAAACTTTTATTTTAATTGTGAAACAGAAATTATACCACCCTCAAAGAATTTGGAGGCTAAGATAATTAATGCATTTAAAGTGCTATAAGGCACTTTTCTGGTAAAGATGTTTGTTATACGTCCTCCTAATTTATAAACTGAATCAATGAGGGTTTGTGTTTTTTAAGGTCTTTTTAAAAATATATTTTTTTATGTGTTTCAGAGAGGAAGGAAGAGGGAGAGAAAGAGAGAAACATCAATGATGAGAGAGAATCAATGATTGGTTTCCTCCTGCAGGCTCCCTACTGGGGACAGAGTTCACAACCTGGGCACGTGCCCTGACAGGGAATATAACAGTGCATGACCTCCTGGTTCATAGGTCGACACTCAACCACTGAGCCATACTGGCTGGGCAAGACCTTTTTTTTGCATGGGGCAGGTGGGGTGAAGAGGAGTTAAGGATGGTGGGCAGACTTAAAATCATCATTCCAAATTTTATCTGAATAAACACATACCTAAGAATAGCTAAGAAAATTCTAGAAATTGAAGGGTTCCTGGCTCTTTAAAAATACTAAAACCTTAGAAAGTAGAAAGAAACAGTAATTTTAACCATATAGTACAATACTAGAATAGATAAATCAATTGAACAAAATATAATCCAAAACTGGATAGTTGGCATATAATAAATGGTGGCATTTCAAAATCAATGGAGAAAAGTGGATTAATCAATACATGGTGCAAAAACACCTAACTAGCCATTTTAAAACAGTCAAAGCGGGATTCCCAACTCACTCCCTACATCAATGTATATAGTGAATTAACCTCTCTCATATGCATCTAGAATGGTATTAGCTAGAATCATCTTTTGGATAACTGGGAAAATAGCCCAATTATTTTCTGTGTTCTATGGTTAAAATGAAGAACCCAGGAGAGTATAAACAACCTAACCTACCTGACTGCAATAAAGATCTCAAAACTACTACCTCCCATGAGGACAGGTGCCTTGTCTGACTTGTTCACAGTGCATACTCAAATCATATATGTTGAATAAATGAATAACAGAATGGAAGCTACATATATATTTAGTCAGTTTCTCTTCTACCTCAGAATGTTCTCTACCTTTCTCTCACTCTTTTTTCCCTTCTGTTTTGAAGGATGAGATTTGTCTCTCCTCTTAACACTCAAGCTCCTGATCCATCTTACCTGCTCTCAATTCCTCAGATCTTGGTATCTTTAAGCTCTCCCTTTCCATCAGCAATTCTTCCAGCATCTACAATTATTTAAATCTCTATTCTTAAAACATATACACACACAAGCACACACTTTGTCACAACTCTTATCATCTCTCTCGAGTGCCCCACTCTTTTTTGTATCACCATGATTTTAAAAATCAGTCTATTTTACTTGCTCCTTACTGAAACTCTTCTTAGAGGTCCTAATGATCACTTAGTTGCTGATTTCAATGACTACTTGCTTTCATCTGACTTCTCTGTAGCATTTAGTACTGGTGATCATCTCCCTCCTCCTTCAAACTTGCCCTAATACTGACTTCTAACACTAATTTTCCTCCTAACTCGCCATTTTTATGATTAATCATTGCTTTCTTCTTCCTCACCCAATCTGTAAGGTTTATCTGTGGCCTTCCTCATAGCCTGCACTTTTGTTGTAAAATTACCAACACAAGGCCTATCATGCAATAACCATAAGCAATGAGCGGTGTTCAACCTGGATGGTTTCTAAGCATCTACCTAAAGTGTATCTACACCACTGATTTCTTCCTTGAGCTCCAGGCCTATCTCCAGCTATGTACTGGGTATCCCTGTGCCACTACTCCATATCACTATACCAAAACTAAATTTACCACTTTCTACTACTAAATCCCCCCTCCTACTGGTTGCCTACATTGGTAAACTGCATCTACATTCTCAGAATCCTGTTTCTCTCCTGCCTGCTCCCCAAACCAAATGCTCAGCAAGTTGCTATTTTAACAACACAGTATTCCTAACATCTATTACCTGTATTTCCTTTTCTCTATTCCCATTGACACACATTATAATCCCATCATCTCCTTCTCGAGCCACAGCAATAGCTGAACCAATCTCCTTAACTAGCCTTCTGCCTTAAAATTAAACCACAGGCCCAGCCACATCATCTAGAAAAACCCAAACTCCTTTACTGGCAGCAATCTTAATCCCCCTTTTCTAACTTGTCTCTGAACACAAACCTCACCTCACACTGCATGTTCTCAATCCACACCCTGCAAAGATTCCCGAACTCCTCTAATGCCTTTCTCCAAGGCACATTTCCACCTGTCAAAAATTCTAGACAACTCTCTAGGCTCTATTCAAATGCCACTTTCTCTCATATAACTAAGGTGCAGTGAGGGTAGAATGGAGGGTCCCTGTGTTAACTATACTTCTTGAAAGATTGAAGATGTTCCTGCTACATTTTGTCAAATATTGTGAATTGGGAAGAGCTTACCACATTATTGTAACTGCATGTTGTGCTCTGACTTTCTTTCAACAAATACCTATAGCACATATTTATTCTATGGTAAGCACTGTGCTGGGGACAAATGCCCTTTCCTCAGGGAATCTGTCTGTATTCACCACTAGACTTTATGCTCCATAAGGAGTACTGACTCTGCTACAACACATCCCTTCCTTTTCTTTTTTTCAATCCTCACCTGAGGATATGTTATGTTTTGTTTTGCTTTGTTTGGGGGAGGGAGGATACATTTTATTGACTTTACAGAGAGGAAGGGGAGAGAAACATTGATCATCAATCAGCTGCCTCCTGTATGTGCCCAACCAGGGATCAAACCCATAAGCTAGGTATGTGCCTTGACCAGAAATAGAAACCAAAACCTTCTGTGCATGGAATGATGCTCCATCCAACCAAGCCACCTGGCCAGGGCTCCACTCTTTAATCCCTAGTTTCCTGATCTGTAAAATGAAGACAACTGTCTTTAGAATTCCTTTAAATGATATAGCTCTGCATATACTACTCTCTAAAGGTTACATTCATCAAACAAAAATTAGGTACCACCAAAGTCATTAACGATGGGACTCTGTCTCAAAGAGAATCAAGTAGATTCAAACATATGACAGAAAAAATAAGAATATTTAGGAGGGACATAATGCTATCATCAAATTTCTTCACACCAACAGGGAAAAGAATGCCTTAGATTTCCTCTGTGCGGTCCTAGAGAAGAGAACTAAAATCAGTGGGTAGAAATTTTGGTGTGGCAAGTTTCCGCTTAATCAAAAGATAAATAAAACATTAGAACTATTCAAAACTAGGAGGTAGTGAGTTCCTTCTCTCCAGAAACATCCAAACTGAAATCAGACTACCACTTAGAAGAGATTCAGGTATCTAAAGAGAAAAACAGAACAATGGTACCTTCCTTCATAGCTCTTCAAATAGAGGAAAACTATCTTCTATAGGTACGCACCTCAGTTCACATTAGGGTACCTAATGGATGGACCTGGAGAGTATTTGCTAAGTGAAATAAGTCAGAGAAACACAAGTACCATATAATTTCACCTGTATGTGGAATCTAATGAACAAAATAAACTAACAAAACAGAAGCACACTCATACAGAAAACAGTCTGACAGCTATTAGAGGGGAGAGGGGTTGGAAGGCTGGGTGAAAAAGGTGAAGGGATTAAGCAAAACAAAACAAAACAAAAAACCCACAAATATAAAACCCTCATAGACACAGTTAATAGTATGGTGAATACCAGAGAGGAGACTTGACTTAAGGTGGTAAACACACAATATACAGATGATGAATTATAGAATTGTACACCTGAAACCTATATAATTGTATTAACCAATGTTACGCCAATAAATTAAATTTAAAAAATTTTTAAAAACACAGTACTTTTATGTTTTGGATCAAGTACCTGCAAGTTCAGTGGTTGGGAGACTGATCAAGGTATACTAAACAAAGCAAATACATGGATTTTTTTCAAATGGTGTTAAAATTGTTATTTGGAAGAAAAATTAGATACCTATGTCACTCCCAGATGTAGGCAACTTCCCTCGACAAACCAGAAAACAGCTTTCCAACAAGTTCTGCCAAACTGAACTCTGCCCTTCAAAGGGCCAAAAGGTGCACTCTCTCCAAAAAAGTCTAGATCTCAGTTCTGGGAATGGCCTCTTGAAGATCTAGTTACTGCTACCTTGGATGGTCTACCTCAGCCCTACAAGTAGTGACTGCTCCTTATACCTCCTATTTCTGTATTCTTTAGGGTTTTCTTTTTCTCTTAGGTAATTTATTTAGTTAATAATTCTTTATATTAAACTCCCTCTGTTTAAATTTAAAATAAATAAATTCCAGATAATATAAATGACAAAACTATAAAATTGTTGCCCTAGCTGGTTTGGCTCAGTGGATAGAGAGCTGGCCTGGGAACTGAAGGGTCCCAGGTTGGCTTTCAGTCAAGGGCACATACCTGGTTTGGGGGTTCGATCCCCAGTAAGGGGCATGCAGGAGGAAGCCAATCAATGATTCTCTCTCATCATTGATGTTTCTATCTCTCTCTTCCTCTCCCTTCCTCTCTGAAATTATTAAAAAAATATATTTTTTAAATGTATGTCTATTGTTGAAAGTATTACAGATATCCCTTTTAAAATGAGGGCTTTTTAAGTATATAAATATGGGACTTGAAGTCTTCCTAAGCAAGATCAGAAACCCAGAAATCATAAATTTTAAAAATGATCAGATCTACATTAAAATTAAAGCTTTCTGCACAACAAAAGAAAAATGCATATAATCACTATTAGAAAAGTACAAATTAAAAAGCCTTCATGTCACCTACTTGCCTTTTTTTCCCCCCTCAAACTTCACCTGAGGATATTTTTCTCCATTGATTTTTTTAGAGAGAGAGTGGGAGGGGAAAAGATATCTATACTAATCTAAACTAATAAAAGCGAAATAGTAAAATTAACCGTTTCTCCGAGACAGGGTAAGCCACGCCCACCAGCCAATCAGAGCAGCTGTATGCAAATTAGCCCAGCCAAGATGGTGGTGGCGGACACCGGGAGGCTTACCTCCCGGTGTCCACCGCCACCATCTGTTGCCTTCCTGCAGGCCACACGGGTGGGGGGGCCAG
>PVJC01045866.1:0-13546 GCA_004026665.1 Murina feae
AAAAAAAATATCTTACTGATCGAGCTGTGAAAAACAAATGAAATATGTGGTAAGCACACAGAAAATTTAATTAATATTAATAAAAATGTTAATGGCTATGTGTCAAAACTTTAGTTCTGTCGAGAAGGTACTCAATAAATACTAACAATATTTATATATTTATTTACTGGTTTATATTTATTATCTTTTTATTTTATTTTTATTTTTTGTTTTCTTTTTCTATTTACTGGTTTCTAATGGAAATCTGTGGCACAAATACTGGTAGACAATAGTCAATGCTAGAGCGCCCTCTGGTGGCTTTCCTGTTACAAACAAAACCAATGATGCTGACTGGTCCAAAATCCCAAGGCGCCCAGTGGGCCCACACAAAGAAGCAGAGCCTGTGCCCCAGGTGCTCTCATCAGAAAAAGTTAACATTAACTCATAACGATTAAGAATAACCCCCTAAGTATGTTTGAGTTTGATCCTTATAAAATTAGCTGGTGTTGAACCATTTCTGATCTACAAAAATGGAAATTTCCTGTGGTTGGACCTAATGATTGCTGCTGTGTGGGGAGCAATTAAGAATCTGTGTAGTTTAAAGCGCTAAACGAAAGAAAACAAAACGCACAATGACTTTAAGCATGACGTTGTTGTGGCTTGTGGGGTCCGGAACTGGGAAGGGACAATCCCTCTTCACTAAGGTGACCAGATTTAAAGTGGTACACCATTGAGGGGGGTGGGGGAGGGGGGGCAAGGGGGAGGGTTCTTTTTTTTCCTTTTTCTTTTTTTATTTTATTATTACTTAAAATATTACAAAGAGTAATTGGAACTTTTTTAAAACGCCGCGGGACGCGGGACAAACTTAAAAATCGAGACTGTCCCGCCAAAAGTGGGACGTCTGGTCACCTTACGTCTTCATATTTAGTCAAATCCCTCAGATTCTAATAATTGGGGCTGTTTTCCTAAATCTCTTCTAACAGCTTTCACCCTTATAGTCCACCCTTCCCTCAATCAGAAACAGGTGGCTGTGGACTCTTGCACTCCCTTCACTGCTATTCACTCCCAGCCATTTCTTTCCCCACTTTGGTAAAGACCCCCTTTTCTGAGTCTCTCAAGGACAATGGATTGTGAAGCCCACACCCTCTGCATAGCCCTCCAAGAAAGACCAGATTGGAGGTGGAGGGTGAAGAGGTCACAAAATCAACAACTTCCCTAATTACAATTTTCAAACATTGGAGTAGACCAAATTACTCAATTATTTCCCCACCTCACCACCGAGTCTGAAGGGACTAAGCATTAAAAAAAAAGGAATTTTTAAATGGAATACATTATGCAGGTGCCTACAGGAGAATTTATACTGTTTAGGGACTGCTGGGAAGGGTGTAAACTGGTACAAACTTACTGTTAAAGAATTTGACAATATGTATTATGAGCTGTTTAAGCTCTTGACCAAGTAATTCTCCTTCAGGAATCTGTATTAAGGAAATAAGCAGGAATGTGGGAAAAGATTTTCATACAAAGCTGTTATTGCAGCTTTACTTACAATAGTCAGAAAGAGCAGCAAAAGAAACAGGATTGTTAAATCAAGTATTAAATATCCATAAGATGAACTATTATAGCTTAGAGGTTGTTTTCAAAGAATATAGAGTGACAGGGGAAATCGTCCCACTGTAATGAAGAATGAAGATAGATCTCTCTCTTCATCTGTATATCTATGTATCTAATTATTCCAGTTTTACAAAGAAATATATATAGAGAATAGACACTGAGAAAAAGAATGCAAGATATTAAAACATTAAGAATGACTATCTGAGTAGTGGATTATAGACAAATTTAATGCTTTCCTTAAAATTGTTTACATTCTCCAAAATTTCTGTAATAGTTATGATTTACTTTCATAATCACAAAACTATATAAAATACACAAGCAATTTGATTTGAAAAGTCAGTTGAATTTGAGTTTTATAATCTCCATGGTATTGAATTTAGAAACTGAATACCAGGTTTTGTTAAAATCTAAAGTTGATAAATAACTAAATATGTTTTAAAGTACATACTACAGTTGAAAAGTGCTCTCCAGTAATCTTCCAAAAGCCTCATCATATCACAATGCAGCAGCAAGACGAGTGTGTGAGGATTATTTTTTTGGTCAAGCTCTATAGCTTCTAAGAAATTCTGTTTGAACTGGGGTTTTTTTCAAGGTTCTCCACCGAGTTGAAACCATTCTGAAGTTAATTCTCTATCAGTGGTGAAGCCAGTAGCATTGGGGATTATAATTACACAGAGAGCTCTTGTGACATAATCAGCTGGTGCATACTTCCAAAAAGTTCATATCTCAGACCTGGGATATTGCCAAGACACAGAATTCTATTAATGATGTTAGAGCCATTGCATTTATCTTTATTTATTTTTAAAATTATATGTTTTTATTGATTTCAGAGAGAGGAAAGAAGAGGGAGGGAGAGAGAGAAATATGGATGTGAAAGAAAAACATCGATTGGCTGTCTCCTGTATGCACCCCAATCAAGGCCAGAACCCACAACCTGAGCATGTACCCTGACCAGGCATTGAACTGGTGACCTTTCAATGCATGGGATGATGCTCCACCCACTGAACAACACCAGTCAGGGTGCATTTAGTAACTTTAGGGCCAGTAACAGAAAAGCACGGTATCAAAACCCAGTTCACAAGAATAGATCATTGGTAAAATATTAAAGCACTGCATTATAGCACCACATTTTGGGTATGCCTCATGAAGAGAGTTTTCAAAATCTAATTTAATTATCATCGCTCCCCGTGAGGCCTCTCACAATCTCCTAGATGCACATGCAGCAAATTACCCACTTGAGTGGCATTCCCAACTGAGAACATTCCTAACCTCACCCGGAAGAATTGTATGTTGGGAATGCTTTCTTCACATGTTCTGCATGGCTGTCGGGCAAACCAAACCTGGGGCTCCCCAAACATCAACTTCTAAATCTGAAATTCTACAATCTAATCTAATAAAAGAGTAATATTGAAATTGACTGTTTCTCCGGGACACCTAAGCCACCCCCACCAGCCAAACAGAGTGGCTGTATGCAAATTAACCCAGCCAAGATGGGGGCCAGCAGTCACAGAGCTAGAGTAAACAGAGGCTTCCGTTGCACCAGGAGTAAACTGTCTGCCTAGATCGACTGGGCCTCTCTCTGCTCACGGCAACATAGTTGCAATTATAGAAGCTATGGAGCTGAACCAAACAGGAGGCTTCCATTGCACCAGCAATGGAGGAAACTGCCTGCCTAGGTCGGCTGCATTCTTTCAATTATAGAAGCCACGGAGCTGAAGCCAACAGGACGCTTTGTTACCTGCCTAAGCCTCGGCTTAAAGCAACAGTGTATCAATTATAGAAGATAAATAAACCCCAGAAACCTGCTTCCAGCCAGCCTTGCTGGGATGTTGGGTCAATGGGAGCTGTGGGCAGCCTGAAAACAGCCTCAGCCCCACACCCAGGCTGGCCAGGTACCCCAGTAGGGACCCGAACTCTGAAGGGACTCTGGGCAGCCTGAAAATGGCCCTTAGCCCCTCACCCAGGCTGCCCAGGTACCCCAGTAGGGACTTGAACCCTGAAGGGACTATGGGCAGCCTGAAAATGGCCCTCAGCCCCTCATCCAGGCTGGCCACACCCCAATGGGCTGGGGGGCTTGGCCAGCCTGCAAACAGCCATCAGCCCCTCACCCAGGCTGGCCAGGCATGCCAGCAGGTGGACATCCCCCGAGGGGTCCCAGACTGCGAGAGGGCACAGGCCAGACTGAGGGAACTCCCAAGTGCACAAATTTTTGTGCACCAGGCCCCTAGTTTAAAAATAATTGAACTGAAAAATTTAAATATCAAACTGCTTTATCATTCTTTAAAACTTTTAAGAGTCACAAGGGAGAGCTCAGTATTACTTTTTAAAATTCTCTATAAAAAATATAAATGATTCAAGCATCGTTGCTGCAGGTACCTTCTGAGAAACTTCCACTTGTGTAAACCTTACACTTGAACTCTGTATTTGTTCAGCCAAACAAGCATAGGTCTCATGATACTTGCATTATCATCTCTGCTCGCTCCAGAATCATCCTGTTAAATGACAAACTGCATCCCTCCCGGAGGTTTTCTCCCTGAGAGGAGGGCGTTTCCCGGTCAGCTGCGAGGAGGGTACAGCTTTGCAGGAGCTCCCACAGGCTCCGGGTGAGAAATCCACATCAGTGGTTACTTGACATGAAGTCCTCCGTTGGCCATAAAAGCGGCTCTCTCTGCCCTCACTGACCCCCTTCCCTTCCTGAGCCCCTGCCCAGCGTAACCACGTTGATGAGACCCACAGATGGGACCCACACGCCAGAGACACTACAACAGCCCTTCCTGGCCTGACCACAGCTCCCTTCGTCAGGGGGGAACAGGCGGCAGAGTAGGCATCTGGGCCTTGGCACTCGTGCTGGTTGGGGAGCAGCGGGCAGCCAGCTTCTTGCCCAGAGGGTCATCCAGGTCGGACACCAGGGAGCGCCCAGACTGGGACAAGCAGCCGAGGACCATGTAATGCGAGTGTCCCCAGCCTCCTGGAAATAGACAACCGATTGCTCCAGAAACCGCCTGCTGGACCTGGAAAGGAGACGCTAGGAACCTTCACGTTGGCAGAGAAACGGGCATTGCTGCCCGTGGAGCCCCTTCCCGCTGAGAACGTCAGCAAGCCAGGGCGAGCAGTGCGGGTGGAGGGCCGCTTCAGGGGGAGAAACACCCACACACGCCCCAGTGTCACAGCGGTGAGTACGCCTGTGAACAAGGCCACACCCTGAATCGCGAAGATCCGACCTTCGCCTTTACCCCAAGTCCGTTGGATTAACTACTGACACGTGCCATCACGGTCTTTCCAAAACCACACCCCGCAGCACTGCTAAGCTTCCACGCCTCACAGAGAGAGCTGGGAGAGGGCGCAGACACACAGGGAAGGGGGAGGCTCTCCCGCAGGTGGGTGACGCGCCTGCCCTCAGAGCCTGGGACGCCCACGGTGCCTACCTGGGGGTGCTGGCCCCGGGGACGGTTCGCTTCACCCGTGCACATGCGGCGCGGGGATTTCCCATGCTGTGGGCCATCCAGGTGCACCAGGTCCCGGCAGTAAGAATGGCACATCGACTTGCCCTCTAGAAGAGAGGTTCTTCGTTAGAGGTTTCATGGGTCTCTCTCCATCCAATAGGCAGAGGGAAGAAGCTTCCCCCCTCCCCCCTACCAAAAGCCAGCATCCGACCTGGACTAAGGAGAACAATGATGCCCTGAACCATCCACACCAGACTGTCTTGGCCTTCTCTGCAATTACCGTATTTTCTGGCGTATAAGACAACTTTTTAACCCAGGCAAACCTTCTACACTGGGTGTTGTCTTATAGGGCGGGTGCTGAAACTTCCGAGCCAGACTGGAAAATCTGCGGTCGCTGCATAGGGTGAGGGGAGCTGGCCGCACTCCATTCATTTCAATGGAGCCGGACGGCGCTCCAGTCGGCTCCTTTTTGTGCCAAATACGGTCTCCGTCCGGACTTTTTAACCCAGGAAAATCTTCTCAAAAGTTGGGGGTCGTCTTATACGCCCAGACGTCTTATGTGCCGGAAAATATGGTAAACATGGTATCAGTGAGTGTACTTCATAAAGGCAGGAGAGTAGGCTACTGTAAAAATGTTTTGTAATTTTCTAATTGAGATAAAATTCACCATTTTCAGTCATAAAATGCAGTGCTTTTTAGTATAGTCATACTGTTTTGCAACCATCACTAGCGAATTCCAGAACATTTCCATGACTCCAAGCACAAATCCGTGACCTTGTCACAGTGACTCGCCCGCCCCTTCCTTCTTCCTCTATCCCCTCTGTCTCTGAGGATTTGCCTATTTTGGACATTTCCAATAAATGGAATCATACAATTGGTGGCCTTTTGTGTCTGGCTTCTTTCACTCAGCAAAATGTTTTCAAGGCTGGTCCTTGTTTTAATGTGTATCAGAATGTCATTCCTTTTCATTATTGAATAGTTATTCCATTGCCTGGAAGTGCCTACTCATCAGTTGATGGACATTGGGTTGTTTGGGTTCCTATGAGTGGAATTTCTGGGTCACATGGGGACTCTAATTTCTTGATGGACAAACTATGTAAATATTTTTTAAAGAGCTCTTACAACAGCCACATTACAACACAGAGATAAATACATCTGCAACTCTATTTACCAGCAAACATAATTCTCTAAACAGTAGTCAAGAGGGATCTTAGATTATGAAATGTTTAAGGGGCATTATTATGAAATAACTTCACCGATTACAGTGGTGTCTGGGCAAGAAGAACCCTGGAGGGAAATTTAGAGGGGGCTCCACACGAGGTTCTTATTTAGGCCCAGGATAAAGCAGTCTATGTTGTCACCATCATCTTGAGATGGTGGGGGAATGAGCAAGATTAGAGGGAGGTGAGTGGCTAAGTCGCTGAGCATCAACCTATGAACCAGGACATCATGGTCAGTTCCCCGTCAGAGCATATGCCGGGTTGTAGGCTCAACCTCTAGTAGGGAGCGTGCAGGAGGCAGTCGATCAATGATTCTCTCTCATCATTGATGTTTCTATCTCTCTCTTCCTCTCTGAAAATCAATAAAAATATATTTTAAAAAACAATGAATATAATCTCTACAGTAAGTTCTCTAAACATTCTGGAACCCACATTGCCGTCAATGTAAAATCTATATATTGAGCATGTACCTCCAACGTATGCAGATGAAGACGGAAAGTAAAATGCTAGGGATACCTAAAAGCTAGTGTCACGGGATGAATTTATGCTCCTCACATTCATATCTTGAAGTTCTAATCTCCAGTACCCCAGAATGTGGCTACAGTTTGAGGTAGTGCCTTAAAGAAGTAACTAAGATATAACAAGTGACATGGGTGGGCTCTAGTCTAATATGACTCCCAGCCTTATAAGGAGAGGCTACTGGGATACAGACCAAGGGGCAACCATGTGAGGACACATGAGAAGGTGGACATCTACAAGCCAATCAGAAAGGCCTCAGAGAAACTAATCCTGCTGGCACCTTGATCTTAAGCTTCAGCTTCCAGAACAGGGAGAAAATACATTTCTGTTGTTTGAGCCCCTGATCTGTGGTGTTTTGCTATGGCAGCCCAACCAGGTGAATATAACTAGGATTGTCAGGCTTCAGATCTTGGGCGAGAGGACACCGAGATGACTCCAGGTGATGCCTTTCACAAGGTGGGAGCACTGGGAGGAAAGGTGATTGAGCTCTGGGCGGAGTAAGGCTCGGGTGCCTGTGGACTATGAGCGGATGTCTAGTAAGTCATTGGGTGTGTGAGCCTGGAGCAGGAGGAGCCGAGGTGGGCTGTGGGGTGAGCATCATTGAGCCCATTGGGATAGACGGGGAGACGAGTATGACTGAGAAGAGTCTGAGAGTGGCACACTGGAAAGAGCATGGTTGGTTGGTCACATGTTCTAAATTTCAATCCTGCCTCCACCTCTTACTAGCCTGAGGCTTTGCACAAGTTACTAATCCACTCTGACCCTTAATACCACCCGTGAGCAGAGTAGGTAATGGGGTCTCTCAGAGCTCCTGTGAGCCATAAATGATGCAACATGTTGTGTCCTAGAATGTTCTGGCATAGGAACTCGTACAAAGTGGCAGCTACTCCTACTACAATAAGAAGTAGGACAAGGAACAATCACTGATACAGAAAGGGTGCTCAGAGGAAGGTGGGCATCAGGAGGAGCGTGAGGAGTGAGATCAGAGGTAAGGGGAGAAGTAAGCTAGAGCGGGGAAGGAAGACAAGAGGGGAGGACATTTCAAGAAAACAATCAAGTCAGCTCTGTCATGTGTCACTGAGAGGTCAAGGTGATGAGCACAGAACAGAGCTTGGAGATTTGGCTGTTAGGAAGTCGAAGTAAAGAGAGATTGTCTTGAAGTAATGAGAGCTATGAAGTGGGGACACGGAGTGCCGACCATTCCTCCCAGAAGTTGGACTGCAGTCTGGCAGGCAGTGTGTGTGTGTGTGTGGGGGGGGGGGGCGGGGCGGGTCAAGGGCGGATGGGACTAGGTCCTGCCTGCAGAACCACCAGCCATGTATTGGGTTATTCTGTAAAATACAGGCATGATATTGAGAGGAAAAGGGGCACCCAGTTCTCCACCTGTCTGCCTACCTTCGGTTCAAGTCAACCCCCAAATGGAACTGGAGCTGAAACCCTACAGAACTCCTTACAGTAAGTCCTCAGGTTACATCAGAGATATGGCGCGATGTAACTCTATTTTGCCATAAGTCAGAACCCACCTACATAAGCCCTATGTCACCCACATGGAGCTTATACACAGCAGTAATGAAGTGAAGCAGTAAAAAAAAAAATTGAAAGATAACAATTCCTGATCTTTACTTGTGGTAAATAAATAAAAACATAAAGCAGATATATACATACGTTGAAATGATGGAACTTTTTTTTATATAAATAAATGAGAGATGGCGACGTACATTGAGTCCAACGTAACCTGAGGACTATCTATATTTAATTCAAAACAGAATGGGATCTACAATATATTCCAATTCCTTATTCTGTACTTTTCCTTTTAAGATTGTGCACCCTCTTTTATCTTTTTTTTTTTTTAAAGCTTATCTGGGAACTAGAATGACCCTTTTATCATGTGCATGAGTCTCTGTGGTAATAAACCTCACAGACAGATTAGAGACCTGTGTGCTCGCCAGTGCAGTGGTAAGAGGGACTAATTCATTACTGATGTAGAAAACAGTTTCTCTTTTGATGCACTTTTGTTTCTCATTCATAATTAATGTTCATCTCTAGCTCTGCAATGCCGAGCCTACTGCAGACCACTCTCTCCTGCCCAAAGCTCACTTGACAAAAGGGAAGCAAGCCCATACAGCAGGGAAGTTTTCTCCTTGTTGTAAATGCAGCTTTAATAGGACGGGACACTCCTGTGAGGAGGCGACGAAGTATAGGACTAAAAGGAACTTTGGGCGGCTCTCTGCTAACTTTCATCTATATTGAAAACCTTTTTTCACAGATGAACATCTGTAAAGGGGGCATACACCTTACAGTGAGTGGCATGTTGAAGTGTAACTGACAGCATGGTCCACAGAATGGTGTCTCTACCGAAGGTGTCTTAGATGTGATGAAGCGTGGTAATGCTTTGCCCCGCCGCCAGGCAAGCTATTCTAGAAATACAACTACGTGTTGTTGTTGTTGAAAACCTCTAGATAATAGTGTTATGATATTCAGTGATGTGGCAACATTTCTCCTAGCTTAGTGTGAAGGCAGCATCTTGCTGCTCACGCCAGGCAACAAGACAGGTTGTGGCAAAACCAGGCAGGATTCCTGTTTAAATTCATGCTAGCCCTTCCTACTCTAAACACACACGCATGCACACACACATTACACACACACACACACACACACACACACGAGCCACCTCCTTCTCACTCCAACCTTGCAGAGGTCATTAGCCTTGGGATGGGCATTCTATCAGCCACTGGCAAGAGAAAAGTGAAGACACCGCTCTGTTAGTAATCTTTAATTACGTAAAAAGCTTCCCCAAGCTTTTGCAGGTGTGTCGCAGTGCCTGGCCACCTTCCCCAGTTCTCCTAGCCTGGAAAGCCCCAGTGCATTTTCTGCTGCTTCTCAAGAAAGACTCAGGAGCCGTGGACTAAAGCTGGGAAGTCCTTGAGCCCTTTTAGGAAGAATCTGAACTGCAGAACACATGCCTTTGATATTTATAACTGGTCCGAATAACGCTAGAGTTAGTGTTCCATCTGTTATGGAAAATTCAGCCTTGAGCTGTCCTGTGCCAGAAAGGAGCTGCAGGGCTCGGGGTCTCCATCCTTTGTTTAACTGGAAAGCACATTTGCCTACAAGGAGTAAGGCTTCTTCCTGAACTGGCTTCTAACCGAACTCAGCTGACAAGAAACCAACACAGCAGGCCCACGCTGCGCCTTCCTCCCCAACCTGAGGCCAGCGGGGGTCCTTCCTTAACATCAAAAGCACACAAGATGGAACCAGCCGGAGCTCCTCACCTCCCTGTGACCCCACTGCCATCAGACTGTCAGAAGCAAGGGTGACCTACCCGGAACGTGAGTTTTCTTCACCTGAAAGTTGATTTTGCCCGAGAGCTTGTAAATCGCAGTTCCCATCTCTGAGGCCCAGCTCTGCGGCAACGCAGCAAGACAGCTGAGGACGACAGGCTGAGCGGCCAGCCGGCTGACCTGTGTGTCAGAGCCCACCAGGAGGCCGGCTCCCTCCACTCCCCGCCTCATTTTGGGTTTTTCCAACTGGCCACCAGCATGCCCAAAGGCTCCATCAGGGCTGTTAAAAGGTCACAGCTGCAACGCCCATAAATCAGGTTGGAAGAGGTGGAGGGGCTATTGACAGGGTGGATTGGAGGTGCCTGTGATGTTTTCCTTAAGGCCGTTGGACACAGCAGCCTAGGCAAGCTGGTGACCTCTGCAAAGTTACTTAACTTCACTGTGCCCCCTTATCTGCAGGGGATTCATTCCAAGACTCTCTGTGGATGCCTGAAACCGTGGATGTGCTGAACCCTAGAAATACTGTGTGTTTTCCTATACATAAACACCTGTGATAAACCTTAATTTATAAACTAGGCACAGTAAGAGATTAACAAAAATAACTAACAATGAAACAAAGCAATTATTATAATACTAGAGGGCCACTGCACAAAAATTTGTGCACTGGGGGTAGGGGGGGGTGCCTCAGCCCAGCCTGTGCACTCTTGCAGTCCGGGATCCACTTGTTAGTGGGGAGCAGGCCTAAGTTGCAGTCAGACATCCTTAGTGCTGATGAGGAGGCGGGAAAGTCTCCCACCACCACTGCTGTGCTGGCAGCTGTCACCAGACTTGTGGCTGAGCAGAGCTCCCCCTGTGGCAGCGCACTGACCACCAGGGGGCAGCTCCTGCATTGAGTATCTGCTCCCTGGTGGTCAGTGGTGTCATAGTGACCAGTCATTCCCAGTCATTCTGCTGTTAGGGTCAATTTGCATATTATCCTTTTATTATCTAATCTAATAAAAGAGTAATATACAAATTGGCATCACTCTGCTACACCTAAGCCACGCCCACCAGCCAATCACCACGCCCACCAACCAATCGTCACACCCACAAACCAATCAGAGTGACTATATGCAAATTAATCCAGCCAAGATGGCGGGTGGCAGCCATGAAGCTGGAACAAGCAGGAGGCTTGCCCCTGCGATGGAGGAAGCTAAGGTTTCTGTCTGCCTAGGACCGCTGTGGCCTCTGCTCAAGGAAACAAAGTTTCAATTATAGAAGATAAATAAACCCCAGATACCTGCTTCCAACCTTGGGCTCAAGGAAGTGCTGGGAGCCTGGGTTGTCAGGGGCAACCTGATCTGGGCTCCGGTTAAAACAACAAAGTTTCAATTTTAGAAGTTAAATAAATCCTAGATACCAGCTTCCAGTCAGTCGCGCTGCAAATAGTCATCAACCACTCACCCAGGCTGGCCAGGTATCTCATCAGGGACCCCCTCCCTGAAGGGGCTATGGCCAGCTTGCAAACAGCCATCATCCACTCACCCAAGCTGGCCAGGGACACCCTCCCTGAAGGGAATATAGCCAGCCTGAAAACAGCCATCAGCCACTCACTCAGACTGGTCAGGCACCCCAGCAGGACCCCCACTCTGATCCAGGACACCCTTCAAGGCATACCAGCCAGCCCCCACCCATGCACCAGGCCTCTATCCTATATAATAAAAGGGTAATATGCAAATTGACCCTAACAGCAGAATAACTGGGAATGACTGGGCACTATGACACACAATGACCACCAGGGGGCAGATGCTCAATGCAGGAGCTGCCCCTGGTGGTCAATGCACTGCCACAGGGGGAGCTCTGCTCAGCCTCAAGCCAGGCTGCCAGTTGCCAGCACAGCAGTGGTGGCAGGAGTTTCTCTCGCCTCCTCAGCAGAGCTAAGGATGTCTGACTGCAGCTTAGGCCTGCTCCCCGCTGGCAAGTGGACATCCTCTGAGGGCCCACAGGTTGCCAGAGGGATGTCTGGCTTCCAGCTTAGGCACGATCCCCCGGGGAGCGGGCCTAAGCTAGCAGGTGGACATCTCCCAAGGGGTCCCAGATTGCTAGAGGGCACGGGCTGCGCTGAGGGACTCCCCCAGAATGCACAAATTTTTGTGCACCGGGCCTCTAGTATAGGATAAAGGCCTGGTGCAAGGGTGGGGGCTGGCTGGTTTGGCCTGAAGGGTGTCCCAGATCAGGGTGGGGGTCCTGCTACGGTGCCTGGCCAGCCTGGGTGAGGAGCTGAAGGCCGGTTTCAGGCTAGCCATGCCAGCAGGCTGGAAGCAGGTATCTGGGATTTATCTTCTATAATCGAAACTTTGTAGAGAAACCAAGATGGCGGCATAGGTAAACACCTGAAATTGCTG
Source organism: Murina feae (assembly GCA_004026665.1). Lineage (NCBI taxonomy): Eukaryota > Metazoa > Chordata > Mammalia > Chiroptera > Vespertilionidae > Murina > Murina feae. The sequence goes on from PVJC01045866.1 coordinate 12,438, forward strand.
CCTCACACAGCCACTTCAAAACTACAATGAAAAGAAAAAACAGACACCACCCAGAACCACAGGAAGGCTGGCTGAGTGGAAATTCTACAACTAGAAGAAAAAAGCACACTGAGACTCAGAGGAGGTGCAGAAGTAAAGTGCAGAGTTACAGAGGCGTGCAGCAACTGGGGACGCAGTTGTATTTTTCACTTGGGAGGGAGGCACAAGCTCCTGACTGCTCTGAACTCCAAGTCCAGGCGAGTCTCTGGGGACCTAGACTCATATGGGGAGAAACTGGACTGTCTGGCATTGGGAGGAACTCAAGGACAGCTTTCTTTCAGAGGTGCCTGCAGCGATTACCTTGGGACACTGAGACCCGGGGCCTCTTAGGGCACAGCTGAGGATCAGCCATAGCTGTTTGCTTCACCCTGTTGATTCCCTGAGACCCCACCCCACCCAACCTGTGTGCAGAGACTTTTGCATATGAATGGCCTGGCCCTTTGCAATCTAAAATTACCTAACAAACTGCAGCTGGGTCAGAGAGACCCAGAACACCCAAAAAGAAGGCCCAAGGTTGCACAGCAGCTTGCACTGCTTCACAGCTGGGCCTCATCTGGGCACCTCCAAACCCCAAACAAAGAAGAGGAATATGCAGATCTCTCTGTAGCTCCTGCTGGGTAACCTCAGGCAGAGGCCAAATTAGCACCTCCTTAGAGATCCAAGAGCAGTGTACGCAGTGGTCAGAGTGGGACCATTCAGATTACAACTCCTCAGATACATAAGGGACACATTCAGGGGGTAGACTCAGTGAACACCAAAGCCCCACTGAAGCAAGTCTTGCCCCATAAGGGTGTCTCCAGCACAGAAGTTCTCCCACCATAGACACAACTGATTCTCCCAGCCAATTGGCCTGAAGGTCAATTCCGCCTCTTACCCGCTTCGCGGTGCCCTCCAACCCTGCCACCTCTTTCCCACTCACGGGTCATGGGTCCTGCGCTGTCCCGCCCTGCAGCCGCTCTGTGCACTCGGGAGGTCCCTCAGCCCGGCCTGTGCCCTCTCGCAGTCTGGGACCCCTCAGGGGATGCCCACCTGCTGGCGTGCCTGACCAGCCTGGGTGAGGGGCTTTAAGG
>PVJC01045867.1:0-13403 GCA_004026665.1 Murina feae
GGGAAGGGGATGTCCCATCACACCTCTGCTGCTGTCACTGCCAGCAGCAAGCCTCAGCCGGCCCTGGTTACCTGAACCTTGGGCGGCTCTGGGTGGCTGGGAAGCTGCCATCCAAGGCTTGCCAGTGCTGCAGGCATAGACTGGGCAGGTGACAGCAGCAGGGCTTGCCTGCACCTCAGGCCAGCCCTGGGTGGCTAGGGGGTAGGTCTGACTGTACAGTGTGCCTGTTGCCTCCTCCCCCCCTCACCCCGGCTGGGCTTAAAGGACTGTAGGACTCTGGTGGCAGGCATAAGGCATGGTCAGACCTGCCTGAGGGTGAGTCCAGCCACACTGCCTGCCTGCCAACCCCCCAGTGGGGCAGAAAGGAATGAGGGACTCTGGCGGGGCAGAGGGGACTGGGTACTGCCATCTTGTGGCTATGGGCACCACCATCTTTGCAATGGTGTGACAGTTAATTTGCATATCCCCTCTTTATTATATAGGATGGCAAAATTTTCAATAATTTATTTTAATTTTGATGTGTGTGTATATTTTGTCTGATTGTATGTCTGTTGTTTAAGCAATTGTTCTCTGCTATTGAAGAAATAGATATTTTGTATTCATTCTTTTAATATTTTGTATTTTTCACATGTTTTGTGTAGTGTGGAAATTAAATTGGACTTGGAGTAAAGTTCAATTCTATTTTATTTTGCCATACTTATAACCAATTTCCTGATATTGTTTCTTGAATAATCCATACTTTCCACAGTGAACTGAAACTCTAAACTCTGCCATACACAGAGCTTTCATATATGCACAGATATAGCTCTTGATTTCCTACTTTATTTCATTGCTGTATTCATCATCCCTGAACAAATACCATGTTGTGATTTAATTATTCTATGTATAAGTCTTGAACGATTGTAAAATGAATGAATGATTCTTTCCATTCCTTCTTCAAAATTGCCTTGGCTAATGTTGGTTCTTTATTCATTGTCCTGTTTCAATTTGGGATATAGACAACTTCAGTGAAAAATCATGTACATTTTATTGGAATAACATTTAATTTTTATTTTACTTTAGGAAGAATACATGTGTTTAAGTTTTTTATTATTGGATATAGTTTCAATAATATTTCAGATCCTATAATAAGGTTTTAATCATTTAACTTTATACATATTGCATTTTGTTTCTATTTCTTCACCTTAAGCAATCCTTTTGTATTTTAACAAATACTTTATAAGGTTATGTTTTCCAATTAACTATATTTACATAGAAATATTGCTTTTTATCATTATCTTCTAAGCACTTTGCTGAATTCCTACTAGTTTTTATAGTTTGTAGTTGTTCCTGCATTTATATAATTCTACTAGGGTCCTGGTGCACAAAAATTTGTGCACTGGGGGGTGGGGGGTCCCTCAGCCTGGCCTATGCCCTCTCCCAGTCTGGGGTCCCTCTGGGGATGTCCACCTGCTGGTGTGCCTGGCCAGCCTGGGTGAGGGGCCAATGTCTGTTTGCAGGCTGGTCAAGCTCCCCAGTGGAGACCCTCACCCCAGGGGGTGTGGCAAGCCTGGGTGAGGGTCTGAGGGCAGTTTTCAGGCTGGCCACAACTCCCATTGACCCTCCAGGCCACCCGCCTGGGAAACCGATGGTTCGATGGCGCTGGCCACCCCATGGCTTCCTGGGCTGGGGCCTCGGGTCCGGCTGCCTGGTCCCTGCACTCCACCCCCCCCCAGGCTTCCACCCAGGGAGGCATCCGCAGGCCCAAGGCGCCAGATGCCTTCCCAGGACGGAAGCTCCCAAGATGGCACAGGCCGCAGCCCTGGAGAAGCCGCACATCGAGGCTGCAGCCTCTGCCATCTTGGCTGGGCTAATTTGCATACAGCAGCTCTGATTGGCTGGTGGGCATGGCTTACCCCGTCCCGGGGAAATGGTTAATTTCAATATTATGCTTTTATTAGTTAAGATTTATCCTATCCAATAAAAGAGTAATATGCAAATTAACCGTCATTGTGCAAAAAGATGGCAGCACTCATAATGGCTGGGAGGATGCTGGCAGCATCACCCCAGCAATGTGAGCCCAGCCTGCAAGGGGCTCCACAGGCAGCCCTCAGCAGGGCCTGCTGAGTGCTTGCCACGATGACCCATGAGCAGGCAAGCGGGACTGCAGGCAGCACCTAGCAGGGCCTTCTGGGCTGTGGTGGCGGCAAATGGGGAGCAGGAAATCAGGGCCTTGGGCAGCACCCAGCAGAGCCTGCTGGGTGGTGGCAGTGGCAACCAGGGAGCAGGCAGTCGGGGTGAGCTGGGAGCAGGCAATCAGGGGGACTGGGGAGTAGGCAAGCGGGGCCCGCAGGCAGCACCCAGCAGGGCCTGCTTGCCAATTCCTGTGGTGTGGAGCAGACAGGCCCCGCAGAGAGCAGCGAACCATGCGGAATGGGTACAAGCAGGCAGTAGCACATCCCCTGAGGGCTCCCAAATTAGAGAGGGTGCAGGTCCGGCTGAGGGAACTCCCTACCTGCTCTTCCACCTCCCCCCCATGCATGAATTTCATGCACTGGGACTCTAGTAACATATATAATAGTGTTATGTAAATGTTTGTTAAATTATCATTATTTAATTGCACAGGTTAGAAGATCTGTTATAATAGTGAAAGCAAATTTTTATTATGGCCATTCTTATATTTTTCTTCCCTTTAAGGGAAATGTTATAATGTTATGAACATTGTACATAAAGATAGAAATTATCAAATTTAATATAAAAGCAAGACCCAACATTATTTCCCTTAAACAATAGCCACTTGAATTAAGACATGCAAATAAATGAATAGCAAAAAAGTGAAAAAGATACATCATGTATATATTAATCAAAAGAATATTAACATCATTCAAAATAGACTTGAGAACAAACAACTAACTAGAAAAGAGAGATTTAGAGAAATATTCCATAATAATCAAGGTATAGATTTCTTTTGAATACATGATGATACTAAATGAACATTCAAATATTAGCAGAAATTTGCATATGGGTAAAAATAAAAACAAAACATTTTTAGATTAAAAAAAAAACAGAATATATGTCAGAAGCCTCCCTGGGTTTCAGATGAGATCCTGTGTGCTGGAAACAACCTATCAATGTGTCTCTCTCACATTGATGTCTCTCTCTCTCTCTCTCTCTCTCTCTCTCTCTCTCTCTCTCTCCTTCCCTTCCACTCTCTCTAAAAATCAATGGAAAAAAATCTTCCAAAATATCCTGGTAAGGATTTACAAAAACAATCCCCCCCAAAAAAAAGATAAATATAAGGTTAAGTTCATGACTTTAAGTTGAAAGACTACTTTGTTTATAATCAAACATGGCCATGAAATCCAGGAGTATTTTTAAGCACAACAATGTTAGAAGATTGTCACTATCAGAAATCAAAACTTATTGTGAAGCTACACTAATTATGACAGTGTGGTATAGGTATAGATACAACCATGTAGAGGGGTAGAACATACAGTGTCCAAAAATACTCTTCACTTTACTGTTAAACTGCACCATGTTTGTCAGACATTGTGTCTATGTATACATAATTTTTAAGAAAAATTACAGAGCACTGCATTGGGGTAAAGAAAAAATATTTTATTGCTATATCAAATAACTATTAATATAAGAAAAATAAATCTAAATCCTACCTTCCACCATATATAAAATTTATTCCAAGTGGATTATAATGCAAATGTCAAAGGCAAAATAATTAAGCTTCTAGAAAATACCATAAGACAGTTTATTCATGATTTGGAGACTATAGTTTTTTACATAAAAATTTGGGAAAGACTGATAAATTATATAATATTAAAAATAAAAACTTGTCTTTATCAAAAGTTACCACTATGAAATTTCAAAAAGCAAAACCTAAAGATGGGACATTTTTGTCACACATACTTGAAAACGGACTTATATTCAGTTACATAAAGTGCTATAAATCAGTGAGAAAAGTTTGACTAGTGCCTATCAGCAAATGAATGGTACATCTACACAATGGAACACTATGCCATGGTAAAAAAGAAGGGACTCTTACTATCTGCAACAGCATAGACGGACCTGGAGAGTATGATGCTAAGCAAAATAAGCCAGTCAGAGGAAGATAAGTATTACATGATCTCACTCATATGTGGAATCTAATGAAAAAAATAAACTGATGAACAAAATAGAACCACAGATATAGAAGAATGAACAGACTGATGAACTTCATAGGGAAGTTTGAGGTAGGGGTTTTTTTCAGGGGGGAGAGATTAATCAGGGAATTTATATGCATATATGCATAGCCCATGGACACAAACAATAGTGTGGCAAAGGCTTGTGAGGGGCTGGTACGGGGAGAAGAGGAGGAAAAATCACAACATAGACATCTGTAATACTTTCAACAATAGCGATAAATAAAAATTTAAAAAACCATTCAATAGGGGCAAAGTTTTACAGAGGCAGTGCATTAAAAAGTAACTAAAAGAATTATAAACACAGAGAAAGCTGCAAAGGTTCATTAGTCATCAGTCAAAACACAAATTTAACCTCTAAACCACCCACTAGAATGACTATATTTAAAAGAACTGGCAGAGCCTGACCAGTGTAGCTCAGTGGTTGAGCTTTCATGTAAGAACCAAGAGGTCACAGTTTGATTCTGTGGTCAGGGCACATTCCCAGATTGCAGGCTGGATCCCCATGCCTTAGGAGCATGCCTAAGCCATCGGTTGGACATCCACCGAAGTCTGAACTGTGAGGGGGCACAGGCGGGCTGAGGCCCCCACCCCCTCAGAATGCACAAATTTTGTGCACTGAGCCTCTAGTATAAATATAAACATAATAACCTATATAATAAAAGGCTAATATGCAAATCGACCAAAGAGCAGAACCACCAGTCACCATGACATGCACGGAAGATCAGGGACAAAACTCTCAATGTGAGAGCTGCCCCCTGGTGGTCAGTGCACTCCCACAGGGGGAGCACTGCTCAGCCAGAAGCTGGGCTCACGGCTGGCAAGCGCAGCAGCAGTGGCTAGATCCTCTTCCACCTCTGCAGAAGTCGGATATTTCCCGAGGGCTCCCAGACTTCAAGAGAGCACAGGCTGAGCTTTGGGACTTCCCCGAGTGTATGCATTTTGTGCATTGAAACTCTAATATATAATATAAATCCCTTCTCTCCCTGAAATTATATGATAAAAATATATTTTTTTAAAAATTAAATAAAAAGGCAGAGATAAATACTATTTGATCTCGCTAATATGTGGAATCTAAAACCATTGAACTCACAGAAACAGTAGAATGCTGGTTTCCAGGGGCCGAGCGGTGGAGAAAATAGATGTGCTGGTCAAAGGGTACAGACTTTCAGTTATAAGATGAATAAATTCCAGGGAGCTAATGTTCATTATGATGACTATAATTAACAATTTTGTATTGTATACTTAAAAGCTGCTATGAAAATAGAGCTGAAATAGTCTCACCATAACACCAACAACAAAATGATAATTATGTGAGGTGAAGGATATGTTAAGTAGCCTTTTTTTAAGCATATTTTATTGATTTTTACAGAGAGGAAGTTTGAGGGATAGAGAGTTAGAAACACCGATGAAAGAGAAACATTGATCAGCTGCCTCCTGCACACCTCCTACTGGGGATGTGCCCGCAACCAAGGTACATGCCCTTGATCAGGATCAAACCTGGGACCCTTCAGTCCGCAGGCCGACGCTCCATTCACTGAGCCAAACTGGCTAGGGCTTAAGTAACCTTTTTTTTTGGTAAACATTTCACAATATAAATATGTATAAAATCATCATAATGCATAACTTTAAATTTGCACATGTTATATGCCAATTATATATCAACAAAGCTGAGAGAAAAAGAAAAAATTTAAGACTGATAAGGTTTCAAATATGACATGGAAATCGTCTCTCCAATTCTTATATCATAAAAAAGCTGAACAAATATTAAAAAATCAGTGATTCTTGTATTATACATAATCAGAACATTATATGTTCATGTTTGAGGTTCAGTTTTTCATTTTGCTACTTCTTTTATATTTTTCTCATATTTTTCATATATTTTCTTATATTTTTTCTCATCTTTCATTCATTTTGCTCCTCTTTTCCTGCCTTTTAGAAAAATTACGTATTTTTATGATTGTCCTTATTGGATTATATAGTTTTATCTGTTTGCTTTATTTTTTCAGAATTTTCTCTGGTACTTAAAATATGTATCTTTAACTTATCAAAATTTACCTTTAAATGATATACCATATCACATATAATGCAAGAACCTTTATATGTTATAAATCTTACAGCACATAGTTACTAGTTTCAATGTAAACTGTCAATTATATTTTAAAGAGTTAAACACTGTGAAAATACTTTTATTTTACACATATTTGCCATTTATGTACCTTCATATTACCTAGTATCATTTTCCTTTTATCTAAAGAAAATCTTTAATATTTCCAATAGTGTGAAGTCTACAGGTGATGAATTGTTCCAAAGGCATGTAACTATTCATTTTTAAATCCTAATTGTACATTTTTTTTTCTTTTAGTACCTTTCAGATCTCTATCCATTGCTATCATCTTTACATAGTTTCTGATGAAATATATTCACATTTTCCCCCTATCTTCTGTATCGAATGTGTATGTGTTGGAGCTTTTCTCTTCATCAGTGTTTTGCTGAAAATTGATTCAGTTGTGGCTTAGTGTTGTTTATTTAGATTTCTTTTGCTTGGAGTTTGTTGTGCATTTTCCATCTGTTGGTTTATGATTTTTTTTTTATCATCTTTGGAAACATGTCAGCCATAGTTGCTTCAAATTTTTCTTGCTTGGCAACTTTTTTGAGATTTCAACTACACATATGTGAGACTGTCTGAAAGTCTCACAGGCCACTAATGCTCTGCATGTATTTTTTCATTTTTGTTTTTGTTCATCTCAGTATTTTTATGGTTAGTATTTTTCTGTCTTTGCTTCATTTTGTATAGTATTGATCGCTATATCTTTCCTTAAATTTATTGGGGTGACACTGATTAGTAACATTATATAGGTTTCAATAGTATAATTTTATGATACATCATCTATATATCACATTGTCTACCACCTAAAGTAAAATCTTTATATTCACTAAACATTTCTTCTGTAGTGTCAATTCTGCTATAAGTAACAATCTTGTGTGTTTTTCATTTCCTAAAATATGTTTTATTGATTTAGAGAGAGGGCATGAGAGGGATAAAAACATCAATGATGAGAGAGAATCATTGATCAGCTGCCTGCTGCCTGCCCCTCAGTGGGGATAGAGACTGCAACCAAGGCATGTGCCCTGACAGGCATCAAGCCATGACCTCCTCCTGGTTCATAGATTGTGCTCAGCTACTGAGCAACAATAGGCAGTTGTGTTTTTAATTTTTGATATTGGATTTTTCATATATGGTCTGTCTTGTGTACCTTCCATTTTTCTTCTCATTGTGGCCATGTTATCCTCTAACTTTTTGAGCTTATTAAACATCTTTATTATAGCTGTTTTAATGTGTTATTTGCTATTTTCATCACCTCTTTCTTTTTCGCATCTTTTTTATTGATTGAGGTTTCCTGGTTTGGGTCAGGGGGACGGGGGGTGGGGGGGGGCGGGTCATATTTGCTTATTTCTTTGTATCCATGGTAATTTTTAACTGGAATCCTGACACAGTGAATTTTATATTGTTGGTTGCAAGATTCAAGGAGATTCTTATACAGATCTCTGGGACTCTCCTTATGCATCACCCTCTCTCTTCTGATAGCTGCATACATGTTCTAGACTCTTGACCTCCTGAACTCTGATCACTCTCGATACACTCAGGAAGACTTCTGGCTTCTGTTAGGGTCATCCCTCCCTGTGGTATACCCTGGAAACTGCACCATGGGCAGAAAGTGGAGGCAATTTTAGGAATAACTTCAATTAGCTATTTTTATTTCAGGAATTATCTCTCTGTGCTACTTGTTAACCAATATAAAAAATATATATCCTATTTTTGTACATTTTTTCAGTTGTTTAAAAGGTGGGAGGGTATATTTGTCTTGTTTGCTTCATCATAGCTGTAAGTAGAAATCTATTTTTTTCTTTAATTTTTTTTTAAAAGTTTACTGTGCATTGTATTATGTTTGTGGATATATTTCAATTAATTTCATTGTTTTCCAGTTTCCAGTATTTCTTTTCTTTCTTTGAATGAATACAATATGTTTTTTCTTACTGCCATTTAAATATTTGTGAGTTTGTTTTATATCAGTTTCATGATGCAACTGTTCTGGATTGAATACCCCCCCCCCAAAAAAAAAATTCATTGTAGAAGCCCTAACCCCCAGTGTGATAATACTTGGTGATGAGCCTCTGGGAGGTAATTAGGATTAGATGAGGTCATGAGCATTGGGCTGTCTTGATGGGAAAGGTGACCTTACATGAAGAGGTATCAGAAAGATTGGTTACTCTGAAAAGCAGGAAGAGAGCGCCTGCCAGAATCTGACCGTGCAGGCACCTCATTGAAGACTTCCATCCTTCAGAACTGTGAGAAAATCAATTTCTGATCATAGAGGAGATCAGTCTTGTGTTTACCAGAGACAGAGTTGGGGTAAAGGAGGTTGGAAGAAAGCAGTCAAAAGATACAAGCTTCCAATTACAAGATGAACACTAAGGGTGAACATTATGATTGATAAGACAGTTGTTAGAATAAATCCTAAAGGTTCTAATCCCGAGAGGATTTTTTAATCTTTTTTTTCCTTTTTGTTGTAGCTATAAAAGATGATGGATGTTAGCTGAAACTATTTTTCTAATTCTTTCACAGCATGTATAAATCAGGCCATCCTGTTGTATGTCTTAAACTTATACAATGATATATGTTAGTTATTTATAAACAAAACTGGAGAATATTTTCTGGTTTTTTAAGCCACACAGTCCTTAGAATTTTGCTGTGGAAGCCTGAATAAACTAAGACAGTGGGTTATAATTTAATATTTATCATGTTAGGGGTCATAGGTTTTCCTGAATCTCTTGATACCCTCTAACAGCTCTAAGGGATATTGTTTATTATATCTTTAAATTGTGCTTCTTCCTTGTTGTATGGAGTCAGTTTTTCTAGGACTCCATTTATTTGAAAGGTATATCTATTCACCATGTCCCATATAGCTTTTACTTTTCTTTTCTGGATTCCCCATCCTTGTTCTTCCTAATGTTTAACCTAGATATTTTCTTCCAATGTAGTTTTACAAATTCCTAATTTTTCTTTAAATCCAACAAACTCATCTATTGAGTTAATTTTGGTTTTGGAATTTATGTTCAAAGCTTTTGATACATTCTAGTTTTCTTTCACAATCCTTAATTTTGTCACAATTTCTAGTTTGTGTTAATTAAAATTATCTTAGGTTTGTGTCTCCTAACTGATAAATCAAATATGTTGATACCCTTTGCAGGGATCGGGCCTAAACAGGCAGTCAGACATCCCTCTAGAGGTCTCAGATTAGAGAGGGTGCAGGCTGGGCTGAGGGACACCCCCTCCCCCTCAGTATATGAATTTTGTGCACCGGGCCTCTAGTTTTAATAATATATCTGTAGATTCCATTATTTTTTAAACTTAATAAGTAGTATATATCATTCATTATTCCTTTTCTGCATGGTTTTATAATGTTTAAGTAGCTTTTCATTCCTGGAATAAACCTCAATTGTCCATGATATGTGTCCATTGGTTATGTTCATATGTATGCATACAAGTTCTTTGATTACACCTTTTCTTTTTGATTCCTGGTTTTGATTGTTAGTGACTTTATCTTTTATCTTTCTTAATTTTACTATGGATCTGTGAACTGTTTGTGTCTTTTGTCTTTTGAAGATGTAACTATTGGTCTTGTTGATATTTTCACTGGTTATATTTATTTTATATTCAATTAATTTCAGCTTTTATCACAAATATTCCCTTCTTGCTACTCCCATGATTTATTTTGATGTATTTTCTCCTAACTACATGAGATAGATTTTTTGCTAATTAACTTTCAACTTTGGTTTTTAAATAGCATATAAGTATAAGATTATTTTAAAAGAATTGATTTAGTCATAATACATCCTATCTAATAAAGAGGGAATATGCAAATTGACCATCACTCCAGTCAATTTGCACCCACAGCTGAGGCTAAGTTCCCATAACGAGACTTAAGGAGCAATCAGCAGAGACCTGAGGCTGCTCGCCCACCCATCTCCTGCATGGGGCTTGACAGGGGACCTCAGGTTGTGCTTTCCACCCACAGGGCTTGACAGGAGACCTCAGGCTGCTCCCCTTGCCCTGGCACCAGGTCAGAGGAACTCAGGCTGCAGCCTCTTCCCTGATGCCAGGCCGGGGGGACCTCAGGCCATGCCCCCTGCCCTGGCCTCAGGCCAGGGGACCTGAGGCTGTGCCCCCAACCCAGTGATACTTGACAGGGGCCCTCAAGGTGTTCCCTCTGCTCAGGTGCTGGGCCAGGGGACCTCAGGCCATGCCCCCTACCCCAGCACTAGGCCAGGGGACCTCAGGCTGTGCCCCCTGCCCCAGCGCCAGTCTGGGGGACCACAGGCCACTCCCTCCACCCAGCAGGGCTTGATGGGGGACTTCAGGCCATGCCCCCCTGCCCTGGCACCCAGGGGACCTGAGGCTGCACCCCCCCACCTGGCAGGGCTTGACAGGGTGGGACCGGACGGGTCTGGATCTAGCCCAATGAAGGGGGCCATCCAGGTTTGGGTCTTGAGCAATTTTGAGGTTCACGTGGGTGGTTGAAGACTTGAGTCTGGGTTCCATGGTGCACCCCAGACTCTGACAGGAGGAAGATTTTCATATACGTTTTACTAATTTTCTTTAATCTCTGACACTTCTATTATAGAGAAAGGGCAAATAGCAATATTAAAATATTTCTCCTAATTAATTCCCTTTTAATGTGCATGAATTTTGTGCACTGGGCCACTAGTATTATTATAAACATCCAGATCAAAATATTTTTATTTCTATTATATTTTCTTTTATCAATTAACTATTTGGGAATTGTTTCTAATTTTATAACAGTTTTATCTAACTTAAAGCTTAATTCATTTTGGTCAGCAATCATAATCTTTATGATTCTAGATTGAAGTGTGCTACGACTTGATTTATAGACTGCTCTACAGTCAGATTTTTAAATGATCTCTGAGTTCATGATATGACTGTATCTTAGGTTTGTTGGATATTATGTAGTCTATAGAGTCATTGGGTTTACTTGTTCATTATGTAATTAAATGTATATAATTTTGTATTTTTTATATTCTATTAAGAAGAGAGAAAGATGTGATTAAATACCCAGGTGTTGCTTTGTATTAGCTCTTGGTTCACAAAATCTGGCAAAGTTTTGATGTACATATTTTGAGGTTATGCTATTTGGTACAAATTGATTTGTGTGTTGTTGGCTTCTAAGTGAATTGAAAATTTTAGCATTATGAGCCAATTCATTATCTGTATAATGTTTATACCTTAAATTGATCATTTGATTGGCTATTTTTTAAAATGTCCTTTGGGAACTTTTCTTTCTAACTGTATTGAAATTATAGTTGAGATGATCATTAAACCACTACTTAAAAATATCTCAATATTTTGGATATACAATGATAACATCTGCCATGCATCATTTTCTATAGAAATGATCAGTCAATATCAGGGGAAAAGTTCAGATGTAGTTATCTACCACTCTCATGTGCCTAATTGATGAACATGCTACTAAGGACAAGTCATGTTCTTTATAAAGTGAGATCAATACGTATAATTGGTGATATGATTTAACTATTTTCATATGCTGTATTGCCATATTAAATTGACACTTATTTAATTTCTTTTTGCCCAAACATTTACTAAGCTCTTATATGGGAAGTTAAGTGTCAAGACTAACTAACACTTAGATTTGTAATTTTTGCCATAATCACCTCATTTTAAAAATGTTTCCTGTTAACAGTGTCATTGAATACCTGTCTTGGGTTTATTACTGATAAAACTGCTTTTGGCAATACTGTGTTTCCATTAAGAGGTTTATTTCATCTCAATTTCTAGGTCATATTGCTGCAAAATATGAGATATTATCTGTGGACCATCCTTTATTCAACGGTGAGGTTAGCCTGAAAATTAATGCTAGAAAAGCCTTCTGAATAATACTTATGAGCTAAGAAGTGGTTACTGCTGAGTCTTAGAATTTAAGATGTCATAAAAAGGAATGCGATTTCTTTACCTTTGGTTATCCAATATTGTAGAAAAACCAATTATACTTTTGCAAATATGGTAAATGTAAATGTTCTCCAAAATCATAAGTAAAGAATAGCAAACCCACAGGTTTGATGAGTCAAAATGCTCTCTGTGCATATTAAAATTCCATGCATGATAGTGAATGCGTATTTCGTTCTTGAAATAGCTTCCTTCCAAGAAAATGTTATAGTATGAAATATTGGAATATAATTTACTAAAGAAAACCTTTTTATTTGCCCACATCATAATGCATTTTTGTTATGTTAAAATGCTTGAATATTTACTCAAGAGACCTATAGATTTCATGGCCATGACATAGGACCATTGGCTGCTGGTAGGGTGACCTGACAACTTATTTTACATTTATTGGACACTTTTATCCAGACAAATGGTAATCCCAACAGTATGCTGAGGCAGTGGGCAGCAATTAGGACTCACCTAGACGTAACCATAATGTGCTTTTACCCTACTCCTAAGGATACATTTAGAAATAGATGAACACCTAAGGATAATCCTGCCAATGAAAAATGTAGATCAAATCTAAACTAATAAAAGCGGAATAGTAAAATTAACCGTTTCTCCAGGACGCCCACAGCCAATCAGAACGGCTGTATGCAAATTAGCCCAGCCAACATGGCGGCCGCCACTCACGGACCTGAGTAAACGTTTAGGCAGAGTCCGTTGCAGCAGGAGCGAGAGCGAAACTACCTGCTCGCTGGCTCCTTAGCCTTTGGCCTGAAGCAAACACGCACATTTGCAATAATTAAGTGTAACAATTGTTTCATGATAGAAGCCGCGAGGTGAGGCAGAGAGGAGGATTCGTTAGTAAAACGCTGCCTTAAAGGAACAGCATCAATTATAGGAAACCTGCGTCCAGCCGGCCTTGCTGGGACGTTGGGCAATGGGAGCTGTGGGCAGCCTTAAAGCCCCTCACCCAGGCTGGTCAGGCACGCCAGCAGGTGGACATCCCCGAGGGGTCCCAGACTGCGAGAGGGCACAGGCCGGGCTGAGGGACCTCCCGAGTGCACAGAGCGGCTGCAGGGCGGGACAGCGCAGGACCCAGGACCCGTGAGTGGGAAAGAGGCGGCAGGGTTGGAGGGCACCGGGAAGCGGGAAAGAGGCGGCAGGGTCGGCAGCCTGCTTGGTGGGTTTCCCAGGCCCTTGGA
>PVJC01045869.1:0-13534 GCA_004026665.1 Murina feae
CTCCATCTTGGCTGGGTTAATTTGCATACAGCCGCTCTGATTGGCTGGTGGGCGTGGCTGTGAGCAGAGGCTCAGCCAGCCTAGGCAGGCAGTTGCAACAGAAGCCTTTGGTTTGTGGCTGGGTTAATTTGCATACAGCCGCTCTGATTGGCTGGTGGTAACTGTCAAATTTGTATGTTTCTCTTTTATTATATTAGATTATAGTGATGTACTTCATATCCCAGAGGACAAACCCAGGCTAAAACAGGCTAGTTCATTATTTCATTAGATCAGTTGCTTTTCGGTGATAGGGTAGATGTTAGTCCAGCAGACTTCATAGTATTTGCTCTTTATTATAACTCTGTTGACATAAAACTGGTTCCTTAATATGAGGCAATATTGTACACTATACAATGCTGATAAAATAAGGATTTTGATGGTGATGCTTGTTTAGACACTGTACACAAGGAAAAAAGAAAACTCATAACCAGCTTTCAATTTTACCAGAATATCAGGGCTTTAAGGTCATTAACCTGCCACCAAATGCTGGTTTGGGTGAATAACTATGTGCATTGAAGACTAAGCATCAAAAGTTGCCTAACCGAACAATAACCCTAACCCCTACACATATTTTGCAAAAATTGCCAAGTACGTTCTCCTAGATGTGCCAGGTAGCAATGTCAGAGGAAGTCAGGGACAAGAAGTGGACTGACATTGAAATTGTGGTGAGGCACTTCCTTGTTTTACCTGCATGAAGCTGGGTAAGTAGCTTGAACTTGTCAATAGGGTAGTATCCTTAATAAGAGTTGAGGCAGATCCAGAGTCAGAATCAGACTGTCAAACCTCAGAGGGACAATAGGGGAATGTGGGGGTAAAGAGGAGAGATCAAGCAAAGTACTTGTATGCATGCATATAAGCCTAACCAATGGACACAGACACCAGGGGGGTGAGGGCATGAGTGGGGTGTGGGGGGCAATGGGGGGATAAAGACACATGTGTAATACCTTAATCAATATAGAAATTTATAAAAAAGTTGAGGCAAAGAGAATTTTAAATGGGTGCAAGAGATATCCTATAGAAGTACAAATAAGATATCCCCACCTCCTACTAATGTAGGAATTGTAATGCTCCTAATAGTTGAATATTTTAATTAAGGTGATCAGTTTACTGTACTTTCCAGAATTACATGACCAGCTGGCCATCCTGGCAGGTATTCTCATTAAGACCAAGAATTCAGATGCTGTATTCACATGAGGAGTTATAGAAACTTCTTAGAGGATGAATCATTCAATGAGCCACTAGAACCCATAGAAAAGCACCATTCAAAATTGTAATACTTTAATCAATTAAAAAAAAATAAAAAAAAAAATTCAGAAATTTTCAGAGTTCTTTCATCAGCAACTGTGCTTTGGAACCAAATTCTCTGTCACTCTAGGCCCTGACAGCAGAACAGAGACATAAAAGAGAATGCCCGAGGGTGGAGATAAGATCCTGCAAGGGGTGAGGAAAGAAGGAATTCTAAGAAGAAAGAACTCAGATAAGCATACCTGGGCCCCCTTCCTTGAAAAATAACCAATAGCATATTGTTTCCACGTCATAAGTATGGGTACTACTGTGTTTTT
Source organism: Murina feae (assembly GCA_004026665.1). Classification (NCBI taxonomy): domain Eukaryota; kingdom Metazoa; phylum Chordata; class Mammalia; order Chiroptera; family Vespertilionidae; genus Murina; species Murina feae. The sequence goes on from PVJC01045869.1 coordinate 1,602, forward strand.
TCAGCCCTATCGCACCATGCCTGTGGGTAGCAGCTGTAAAAGTGTCTGTAGATGCTGAGTGATCTAAGTGGGCGGTTGGTACAACTGTTCCTCATACTCCAACTGTCTGGCATCTTAGTCAAGAGAGCATAATAATGTCCTTTTATGGAAAGCACTGAATAAAATAAAGTCAGTCAAAATGTAAGGAAAGATATTTTAAGACGCATATTGAAATGAAATTCTAATTGTCCCATATCTTGCAATTATTAATTTTTGTCTTGATGTCTTAGCAGCAGAAAAATTTAGTCTGGCTTTTACATGCCAGTCCTTCAAATATTTGAAAATTATTACCATCTCCTCTTAATATTTTATTTTTTTTTTTTCTAGCTTCTTCAACAACTGTTCTTCATTTGATAGTATTTCTAGGCAACTTACCATTTTTGCCATGATTCTTAGATCTCTGTCTATATATTCTTCTTCATCTGGGTTTTCTACAGTAGAACATCTTCCAGGGGCAAGTGCACAGCTGTATTTTCAAGCAAAAATGGAGCAAACCAGAGGCGTGGTCAGATTACCTGTGTAGATCTGGAAAACAAAATCAGGATCTGGTATGAAGTAGGGATGGAACATAGGTACTTCAAGCACACAGGAACTAGGAAGAGGTCAGTGCCAGAGGAAATTAAAGTAAAGAGAGGGAGAGAAACATATGGTTTATGGTTATAGATAAACCACTAGAAGAGATGAGCATCTGGATTCCCAGACAGTGACTGTCCTCAAAATTGCCTTGTAAATTATTTTCACCATATCCAGTCTACTAGGTTCATCATGCATCTTAATATAGTGGTGTGGAGCTCTTTTTATTATAGTCAGTCAACATCTACAAACCCAAACAACACAACAAACAACACAAATGTGTTTATATAAAAGCAAAAACTATAACAACAACAAACTTTGATAATTAGCACTAAATTCCGGCGAGGGTGCCAAAATTTTTCCCGTTTTCTTCATATTAAGTATTCACAACAACCTTTTGAGTTAACTGTTATTCTCTAAATGGTAGGTGTTTAGGTTATTTCCCCAAGGTCACATAAATAGTGTCAGAACTGGAATAAAAATTCAGGTCTGTCTAACCCCAAAATATATGTTTCTGAAAGCTATGATATGATCCCCCATTTAGCCATGATACTATAAAATTCAGCAAATATTTTAAAGTTCCTACTTTTTATAAAGTAAAATGATAAATATTGTATTTTCAGGACAGCCTCATATCAAGAAGCTCACACACTAGTAACACAAAAATGTACCAAACTTTCTCTATAAAAGATTAAGTTTTTAAGTATGTCATAAAGGAAATCAAAGCATAGTATCATATATTCACACAAGAGGGAATAATTAATTTCACTTGGAAGTATTGAAAAAAGTATTGGTTCTTGGAGGGTTAGTAGGATGTCTATAAATGGAAAAATTTTAAATATATGGGATTTTAAACAAAGGAAACCCTATTTGCAAAACGGCATTGCAATTGTTCAGATGAGATACAATGAAAACTTCAATAGAAGCTTAAAGTTAAAACCTTATTCTGTTCTTATAATTAACTCTAAATGAGATAAGTGCCTATTAATTTTTCTTTTACTAATTAGAATGTTAATGATAAAAACAATTTCTTTACAATTCCTTCCTCATTCTCTCACTATCACTGATATGAATTCTCTTTGCATCTCTCCATGTATTGTCTTTACATATACTCAGACATGCATATGTAATAAATGTGAAATATATACATAAACTAGAGGCCCGGTGCACAAAATTCATGCAGGGAGGGATGTCCCTCAGCCCAGCTTGCAACCTCTCCAATATGGGACCTCTCAGGGGATGTCTGACTGCCTGTTTAGTCCCAATCCTGCCAGGGAGAGGAATAGAGAGTTAGAAACACCAATGAGAGAGAAACATCGATCAGCTGCCTCCTGCAAACCTCCTGCTGGGGATGTGACCACAACCAAGGTACATGCCCTTGACTGTCATGTACGAGCTAAGAAGTGGACCCTTACCAGAGACACTGGATCTGCCAGCCCCTTGACATGTCCAAGCCTCCAGATCCATGAGAAATAAGTGTTTCTTGTTCAATCTACATGGTCAATGGCATTTTTGTTAAAACTGTCTAAAATACCATATCTCCAAATCAGGTCACACATTGAGGTACTGAGGACTTAAATGTATGGATTCTGGGTGAACATTGGAACCAATAACAACTGTAAAAACATTTTGAGTGTTTCAGATTTAATAACCATAAATCCAAGATAGTTTCTTGGATATAAAAACATATTCCAGATTTCATATTTTTAAGTGATTGAAGTTTCCATCTAAAGCAGGTAGATGTTGAAGATATAATTTTGTTGATTTTTACTAGCTATTTTGTAGTTTGTAAGCTAAACAGTAGTATGGACAGGCATATTTTTGTTTGCATATGAGTTCTATAAAATCATTTCAAATGTTAATAATTGTTTCTCATGACTATATTGTGAAATATATAAACAGTTAAAGTATTATTTATTAACTTTTAATATATTTAGAGAGATTATAAGCTTTATATTCTGAGCTTATTTGGCATCCGTGATAAGTTGTTTTTTGACATTTTTCATGAGTAAAATTGAGAATAAGTAAAAATCATTTTGGATAATGTGATTCTGAACTAGAAGCTTTTTATATCAGGATAAAAATAAATGCTACTTAGGTGATTTATTTTTATTTTAATTTTTTAAAATATATTTTTATTTATTTCAGAGAAGAATGGAGAGGGAGAGAGAAACATTAACGATGAGAGAATCACTGATAGGCTGCCTCCTGCATACCCCCTACTGGGAATCGAGCCCACATCCCAGGCATGTGCCCTTGACGGAATCGAACCCAGGACCTTTCAGTCCACAGATTGACACTCTATCCACTGAGCCAAACTGGCTAGGGCAGGTAATTCATTTTTAGTGATGCCATTATTCATTGTAAAAAATTGATTTTGTTAATGATTTCTACTGGACACTTTAGAAATGTACCCACTGACTGGATTTGGTGCAAGCTATTTATTTATCTTGTTTGAATATGTTATGACATTAAAGAGAGGAAGTAAATGACTACAACTTTCAATAAGGTTTCTGGCCAGTGTTATATCCAAGAGAATACAGCCGAGCATGCTTGCCATTCCTAAACAGTGTCTTGCTGTAATCTTCTAAATTCCCTAATTTTATCCACATGGTTTCTTCCATTATATAAAGTCAAATTACAAAGTGGAAGACTGAGCTGAAATCCAGCTATTTGCTTAAAGGCTGCGCAGTGTGCCAGGGATTCCATTACTTTAGAAGTCTCAGATCTATGCTGGGGTATTGCATATCTCCACATCACTTGTTTATAAGGCTGTGTTAGAAGGAACAGCCTGACCTCAGTTCAGAAATCAGCAGAGTGTCTGGAAATAAGAATGAGTAGGCCCAGAATAAACAGACCCAGAAATTGCAAAGAATACTGGAAACAAACAGGCATTGTAGGCACTGCAATCCATTACTCAGAGCTGTTGATTGCTACCACACTATTTTAGCAAACACAATGCGTTATTTGGGATTCTTCGCCACAGAACTGGGAACTTATTTGCTTACAAACAGATAATATTGTACCATACCTGTCAGTCAGCCACTGAATAAATGACCTGGGACAGTCATTTATTTGAAATAGGAAGAAACTTCTTTGTTATTTTACTTGGTCACTCCATCTGTAGTACAACAAATGCAATTCCTTTTCTACATTTATCAAGATACATGAGCAAGTTTCTTATTGTGATAATATAAGATTCCAGAAATGTTTTGTAAATATAAATGAAAAATCTTAAAGTGAATTTTAAAAATATCTGGTACTATGCTTTCTGACATTGTAAGTTAAATGTGTAGCAATGGGAGAGTTGAGCAAATGGAAAAGGAAATGAGATTATGGGTTATACAACATAGGCCAAACTGCAGTGTCAAAAATGCTATAACTAAAAATGTCAATATTATATCCTGATTTTTGCTATTGCTTTTCTTCAGTCACAACATGTACTCTTCTGTAAAATTAAACCACTTCATTATAGGAAGATGGTCTATAATGATTTCATGATATAGTCCTAGGATGTATACATTAAGATGTCTTCCATTAAGAAAAGCAATAAAATGGGGGACATCTGTAATACTATACCTTGTTATTAAAGATATAAAACATCTTCCTTTAAAATATTATATTACTATATGTAATTCTAGTCCTAATAGGAACAATAGTGCTACATTAGAAATAATATTAATTTTTAAATTACAAACAATGGTGTAAAATTTTTATAAATCATTTCTTACTGCAGCATCATGGTTGATCAAAAATTTTTTTGCTCACTCTTCTGCAAATTTATTTACTAATCAAAATTTCTATTTATAGCAATTTCATTTATAAGCAACATAATCTGAAGCAACATCCATCACTTTGGTAAATGCAAGGATACAAATAAGTTTTACAATTTTTAATTGTGCAGAAGGATCCTTGTGCTGATGAAACTATTTCTGGATAAATTATTTCAAAATATACAAACAGATAATATTTTCAGTAATCTGGATCTGATGTTTTTCATGAAACTATTTTTCTAAAAAGATTTAACTCTTTATACAAGTCAGTTTCTTATAAGTCTGAAAATAATTTAAATGTAAATTTGGTGGGGTTAGTTCAGTTGGTTAGAGCATAGTCCCAAAATGCCAGGGTTGCCGGTTTGACTCCCCCCTCTCCCTGTCAGGGCACATACAAAAAAATCAGCCAATGAATGCATAAATAAGAGGAACAACAAATCTGATATTTCTCTCACTCCTCTCTTTCTCCCTTCCTCTGTCTCTAACATCAATAAATTTGAATGTAAATTTACATAATGGCATTTTAATGCTTTCTCTGACATTTCTTGTGATTTGTGGCAATCATATAAGAAACAGAGCAGCTTCATGATTTGTACATAATTCAAAATGCCTGTGTATGCATTTTATTGGTGTATCTTCAATTTCAAAAAAGACTGAATTAAAATTGTCTTCCTTGTTAATAATAGAGCCATCCAAAACTTCCTATGAAAATTCAATAATGCAATGATATTTAAATTCCATTTCTATTCTAAGCCTGTGGCTATTTTCTTTACACTGTTGTATCAGTTATCAGATCTGGAGATTTTAACCTTTTTGACGTGTTCTAATAGCTTTCCGTATTCTTTATTGTAACATCCATGTCTAAACTTTCATTTTGTAATAACTTACTGACATAGTGATTGCTTGACTGCCAGTGGTTTCTGTTTCAGCATTCGAAGTAGAGAGTTAATATTTCTGCAGATGCCTCAAGGACAGGCTCTGGAGACTGACGAGTAAGCCAGCCTTGCATTGCACCTCAGGTTCTGACACCTGTGCAGAGGCCCTCCTCCCTCCCATAGTCTCTGCTGCTGGTACTTTTTCCGCCACTGTAGCCACTGCTCTTTCCTATCTGGCCTCAAATTCTAGCTCGTCAATCCCCATAGTGCTTTGGTCTTCCCCAAGGCATGTGCTTGGATGCCATGCCATCCGCTATGCATCATGCTTCCACCATGCCCACAAGCTGGCGCCAGCAGGTGGACTGCTGCTCTACCACTAGCTTTGAATGCTCTGGGTGGCGAAGCACTCACCTGCATGTCAGACTTCACTAAAAAAAATCACCTCAAGTCCAAAGAATTTCTAGATAGTGAAAGCAAAGCATTAAACAAAGCACATGGCTCTTTATCAGCATGGGGTTCTGCGCTACTAGGCAGATCACGTGCCCGTGAAGCGGTCTGGGCTAGTAGGTAATAGCTTCACCAGATAGTCAGTGATTTGGAAGTAGCAAGATTGAAATATTGGATAACAATGAAGTTTGGGAAAGACTATTTTTATCAGATTTAATGTTCAGCAGAAAGCCTTCACTGGAGAAAAGACTTTTAACAAAGATTTGATTAAACTATCCAGGATGACCTATAATTTTTTTCATTACCCAACCTGGTTCTTCCTAATGGTACAAAACTAAAGCAACCCATGGGAGCAGGTATGAGAGTGTGTTTTAAATCCTTATACTTCTCATTTTCGTCACATTCTGTTCCAGGTGTAGTTCAAAGTACAAGCATTTTTTATCTGAAACAGATCAGCAATCTCTTCACTGGCCAGCACTGCCTTGATTCTTGATCCCACCAAGTCTGTTCTCCAGACCGCATCCAAAGTGATTGTTTTATCAGATCACGACATACCCTCTATCGTAAACTAGAGTAAAATTAAAACTGCATATGGTACTACACAAAGACCTGTCTGATCTTTCATCTGGTTTCACCTCTCTTATCTCCCCCATTTCTCAACTCCCCTAAATTATGCATTTGTTAATTTATCAATAAGTAATTGACATATAGGAGTTTTCCAGCTCCTATATGCAACTTGAAAGCAAAGATTGTTCGCGTTTTTCAGCTTTATATCCCTCATTTATCCTCACATGAATAAATATAAAATTCGGCTCACACATATTTGCTACTCAATAAATACTGAGTGACTAATACGTTCTCATCGGCAGTTGAAGATGGCACTTTCAGAACTGTGTGTATACTAGTGTGCCTTGTGTTCTTCGCATCAAGAGATACAAAGCAATTGAGATATCAGTCAGTCTTGTCCTGCCCATGCCCACACTCTTGAATCAGGACTGACCATAGCTCTTGCATTGTGTCTGTTTATGCTATATGTCACCATCGATTAGCTCAGTGGTAGGTATCTAATTCTAGACAGCTCAATTATACACTGGCCAAAAGCCTAAAATACAATCCTACATAAAAGAGATTCGCCTAACAGAAGTAATTAGCTCAGACTATTACATACCCTTTCCTAGAAATTTAAACTTACTTAAATTTAAACTAAATTTTTAAAAAGATAAAGAAAAAGGTCAAGACTTGCTATCATATTAGAAAAAAAGAAGGGACATTAAATGGGGTTTCACATTATTTGTAAAACATGAGACTGAGATTCACAATTTATCGCTTCTGAGATATCCGGTGCATTCTTGAATCAAGAGCTACCCTTCCGGTCTTCTCTCCAGCAGGCCGCACCAAAAGTATTAGTAGTTGCTGTTTTAGAAGCATCAAGAGAAGTTTTAGCCAAACAGAATATGGAGGAATGAGTGCTCTGTCACCTGACAAACTGAATTGCCATGAGCCACGTATGGCATGTGATAGAAGGTGGACAATAAACATATTTAATTCAAAAAGAACAGCATGTGCCAATATATTTACATATTTACATGGAGCCTTGCTAGTATGATTTCATTGCAATGAAATAAAATGTGATATGACAGCAGATTTCAGAAGAGTGGCTGAATATGTTTTTACACAGATGAGGCACATCGAAGGAAAGGATAAAAACGAAAGGGCAATTTAAAAAGTTTTTAAGCAGGTGATCAGATTATTAGCTAAATGAGGAAAATATTAGGAGAAAAAGTTCAATGTCAAAGTATTGGAAACTAAATGAAATTCTCTTGGAACGAGCTGCAAGTCAAGTAAAAGTGAAAGAAGGGTGTATCATAAAGTTGACAGGCTCCCCTCGTGGTAGTTTATTTGTAAAATAATAATAATAATAATCTGGCCTATCAGTAAGAATTTGTCTTTTAATATTCTTTTACTATTTCTAAATAATAAAATTTGTTAGTAACACCTTGGCAGTCAGGGTGCTGTCTGAAAAAGCATGTTTTTAAATGCTTATGCAAATCTCCCAGGCTGGCAGAACTACTCTGCAAAGTTTCTTAGAAATGGAAGAACGTCCTCATTGGACTTCCGGTACTTCTTTGCAGCTCTGTTGGTAATACTGGTCAGCTCTGACTCTTGAACAGCCTCATAGAAACCCACTTATTATTCTGACTATAACATACATCATGAGGGCTTGTAAGAACGTACACGAAAGAAAAAGAAGTAAGGGAAGCTGGTTAACATTTACCAATATTTTCTTAAGAATTTCAGCTCCAGAGTTATTTCATAAACAAGAGTAAGTAGATGCAGTTCAAACAAAGATGGGACTCAATTCTTTCCACTCAAGTCAGTGTACTAATTTCTAGCTGTCATGTGCCTGTGGTTATAAAACTCCCACAAACTCATCTTGCCCGTGTGCTCTCAGTACCCATAGATTTTGGATCTGATTCAAACTCATCTGTAGGTCTGTGGTTTTAAGAAATAGAGAAATAAATGCAAGAATGCTCATCACTATGTGGCTTATAAATGGAATGAAAGAATGACTTGTCTCATAGTAATTTAAAGCAAATTTAGATTTAAAAAAAAAACACCCTGCCCTTTCAGAAAATAATCTAATAAAAATAAAGTTATTATAATTGTGTATTTTTATCAATACCCCGAAAATACACAAAGAGGCAGACATGCTTTCCATAAGTTAATCTGATCTTAACTTATTTATTCTGTCAGCAAATATTTACTGAGTGCTTCTCTGTGGCAGGGACTGCACTCCATGCTAGCCACACGTTCAGTAGACTTGATCACCCACAGTAAAAACACTACATTGTCCTCTCATAGACAGAACAGTTAGTTTAATTTTGGTAAGATTAAAAATAGGCATAAATTATGGTCCTCTTCCTTTAAGGAGCATAGTCTAGTTGTGCAGATAAAACATATTCAAAAAATAGACAAGCAGTAACAATAATACACACCACCATGTGATAAGATCCAAATGAGTGTTACTGGCAGAATTACCCTTGTAGGGCTTTAGAATGAGTTACCCTAAGATGTGCCTTGGTGGTATGCAAATTATTTTGAGTTAAAAGCAACTGAGATCCTGCAGGTTCAAGAGGAACTCCTCTGTCTCCTTTAAGTATCTGGGAGAATTTAAATCAGCGGCCTGGCCTGTGATAAGAGTTATCACTAGAAGTAACTTTTTGCCTATCTATATGGCAGGGCAAACTAATAACTACTGAACATGAGCTCTCCCTGCAATTACTTTCCAAAGCCCCAAGGCACTTTAGCTCACCCCTAGCTCAGAATGTCATGTACACCTCAGTTGCCCTTTCTGTCTCTGACTCTCCCATGTATGCAGGGTTCCCGTACTTATGTTCATACAAAACTTGTCCCTTTTCTGGAAACTTTCCTTCGGCTTCATGGGAGTTCCCTTGACCTGTAATCCATGTGCCACCATGGATTGCTCTTAGTCTTAAAATTATATTGTGGGGTTAGCCAATTACTGACTGAACTTGGGTGTGTCATCACTGACAGCTGGTCAATAAATAATAGACCTTGGCTTGCACTACCATAGTAATTGCTAGAATTTTCATATGTGCTAACCTGAGATGTAACGCAGGAGGAGGGGGATAATGTGTTAGCACGTACAAAGTTTCAGGTGTTTGAGAAGTATGGAGAAAATTGCTAACAATATGAACTGAAGGACTGAGTGGTTGCTTCTTTTGATGCATTAAAGAGAAAATGCAACAGGCACAAATCTGTTTATCATAAAATTCATATAAACTGTGAAAATGAGATTGCTTCATTGAGAGGTTTCACCTTGTGCATTCTAAGGGCAGACAGAGGGAAACGTGTGAGTCTGGAAATAGAAGAGATAAGATAAAGGGCATTAGTAATATGGAGCATTCTCTCATGACATAGGATTCAACAACCTGGCAAGGTCCCTGGGAGAAAAATTATAATAGTCTAACGGGTTAGCTCTCGGAAGCAGAGAAGTGGTAGTCAGGTATTTCTGCTTCCACTTAAGATTTAAAAGCCTGGAAAGAATATCACTTCCACTGTTACAACAAGATATTCTTTTGAAACAATTATCTGCAGTCATAAGATAACCAAATAGCTTAAAATCAAAGACCTCCTTACTTCCCCTATCCCAGGAAGCCTCGGTAAGGAGATACAGCTAATATTTTGCTATACTACTAAAGGTGAAGTGTGGATTAGTAAGCCTACATAAAACCTCGGGGCCCCAGATACATGGGTAGTTTAAACTCACTCACTGTCAGGAGCTCAGCTGAACTGGAGAGAGCTGAGCCATCATATGTAGAAATAGCCCATGAAATACACAAGACAAAAGTGAAAGGTACAGTGAAGCCTTTAATCACTTACCAGGATGGTGTGAGCAAGAGTCTAAAACCAGAGAAATTGTGAACTCTCCCCTACCTGTTCCCCTACCAATAGAGATTCAGATGGATTGACATAGACATGGGATATTGAGGGAGCTCTGACAAAAGTTACCATATTTCCCGGCATATAAGACGACTGGGCATATAAGATGACCCTCAACTTTTGAGACGATTTTCCTGGGTTAAAAAGTCCGGACGGAGACCGTATGCAGCACAAAAAGGAGCTGACCGGAGACACTTGCGGTCTCCATCTGGCTCCATTGACATGAATGGAGTGCGGCTGTTTTTGAGCTCCCCCCACCATATGGCGACCGCAGATTTTCCAGTCTGGCTCAGGAGTTTCAGCACATGCTTTATAAGACACTGGTGTTTAAGACGACCCCTGACTTTTGAGAAGATTTTCCTGGGTTAAAAAGTCATCTTATATGCCAGAAAATATAGTTTTATGGAGGTGAGTCTGTGAGGAGGAACAAAAAGAAGGATGAGAAGTGGAAAGTTACTGGGTATTGAGTTAGAGTGGAGAAACGTATTGTCATGGTTCCCTGATAAGAAAACCTCCAAATAGTGGCACTTGGGCCTGGAATGTAGATATGCCTAAGAGCAAGGGGTTTCTGCTGCCTTGACTTCAACTTCTTTCAGAGATGGTAATGCACTTGGCTGTGTACCAAATCTTGTGTGGGGAGGGCAGCTTCCCCCTTATGAGTCTGGCCAGGGAAAACCTTTATAAACTGCCTATACTTGGGCTTGAAAAATCATACGTGGGTTTTTTGACAAAGTGCTAAGCTCCTTGCTCTTAGGGTAGAATCCATGGATTTTCAGTAGAAGTAAAAAGTTGGAACATATGAACAAACAACTTTTGAGATCATAGATTCAATCCATCAATATCAATAATTACATCAAATTTACATTGTCTAAACATCCCAATTAAGTGACAGACATTTTAACAAAAGCAAGATTTTAAGACTGGAAATAGATCTATTGTTCATAGAGGTTAGGAGTTGTGTGAGGGGATTCACTATAAAGAGCATGAAGGAACTTTTTAGGCACAATGACAATGTTCTTCTACAGCTTCATTGTCAGTATGATTATACAAAGATGATTTCCAAAATTCATAGAAATGAACAGTTCAAAAGGGCCAGTTTTATTGTATGTAAATTATACCTCAAACTTGAGTTTAAAAAATTTGATAGCCAACACTAAATATATATACATGTATGTATGTATTTGTATTTATGCATTTGGATGGACAAAGGCTGATGTCACAGAAAGTCACAATCCCTGGCATACTTACCCCAGTTTAGTCTGTTTTTAGATTCAGTACTCTTCTACTAAAAAAGATACTGAGTTCCCATAAGGAGGGACCCTGCGAATCCATGTCAAATGAAACAATGGAGATTACCCTAGTCTTTCACTAAAGCTACCTCAAAGAAATGTGATCAGATAACTTGACCCTGAGGATAAAGGGATAGCAGATCATCAAACAGATATTCAACTTAGAGTCTGAGTTCATGTTGATTACTTGGAAACTTAAGGGATCCTCCTTTTAAAGTGGCAGTATATTGGTGTCAGGTAATCTTGAATCCTCGCCCCATTAACATCATATAGGGGGCTCACTAAGTCAGTGGATATATCATTCCATTTTAATTACCCCAAATACTAAATATATAATTGGAATATTTCTACTTAGCAGTTGGTAAAATTTCACATTAATTCCTCTATCTATAGAGAAAGAACTAGAGTGAAAGCAGGTAAACCTACCCTCTGTCCTCTTCTGGCTAAAAAAGTGAATCGAAATTAATATTACA
>PVJC01045870.1:0-13537 GCA_004026665.1 Murina feae
ACCTTGCTTTCCCACTTCCTGGTGCCCTGGTGCCACTTCCAACTGCCAGCATAGGCAGGCAGTTGCAACAGAACCCTTTGGTTTGCTCTAGTTCCATGGCTGTTGGCCTCCATCTTGGCTGGGTTAATTTGCATACAGCTGCTCTGATTGGCTGGTGGTAATGGTCACATTTGCATGTTTCTCTTTTATTATAGAAGATGCCAAAATATCATTCATAGCTCTTTTCTGAGCAGTGAATAATATGGTTAAGAGGTGAGAAAGAAAAAAAGTTAACCAAATGCTGCTTTTCTAAAGGGTCAGAGTCATCAAGGTTCCCTACCACCAATTCTAATATTGTGGTTTTAAAGTTGTAAATAGATGTAGCTATTCAAGCTGGTATATGTTCAATAATAGAATCTTTAGTGCTTTATCACTGTTTGCTTCAAAACACATAAGGGAAGTTTCTCCTTTGTAATGGCAGTGGGCTAAGATTAAATCTCTGTAGCTATCCTTCATCCATATTTTTTAAAAGAATAAATAAAACTATCCATAACCTATATAAACAAAATAACTAGGAGACAGAATTATTCAAACTTCTAAGTGTATGTAAATAGAAAAATAAATATTCATACCAACAGAGGTATCTCTGAAAATAAGTTGAAAGTGTACAGAAAAGACTAGAAGGAAGCAGGTGACTGGCAGAGATAGGACCCAGATAAAATTATCCACAGAAAGAAAAAGTTCCACCCTCAGTGGGAAATAAATAACCGCAAACAAGTATGGCCCTGAACAAATGTTGGTTTACACACTAGCAAGTTTTCAGGGTGAAATCTGAAACTGGCCCCTATAGAGGGAGGGCAGGGAGAAATAGGAGAAATCCTGATTGATAGATGGCAGCTTGAATAAGCAAGGGAACTGATATGTGAAGCTTGTCTTGAGTGCCCCCTGCAGCCAGAATCCTAAAAATAGGGAGGAGGTGATGAGCCTCCAATTGTCAATTACCAGGTTCCAGCTCTGGGGTCAACTGAGGGGTCACATTCTCTGTAGATGACCTCCAACAGAAAAATGTACCAAAGAATTAACAGGCAAACTATTGACTGGAAAACAATTTTGTAACACATATTAATAAAAAAAATATAATGTTACTAATGCTTACAAAGTAAAAAAAAAAAAAAATGGAGAACCAACATCGAATTGTATTCTCATAGAATAAGAATTACAAATGCCAGATAAACATATAAAAATAGCCAATTTCACTAGCAATATAAAAATTCATAGAAATCATAAGTTTAATTACTAAAATGACAACGATTAAAAAGACAATACTATATTGACAATGTTGGGTTTATAAATCTTACTACAATGTAACATGCTGAAAGACTTTAAACATTCATTATGTAATTTCATTTCTTAGCAATATATTCTATGAAAAAAATCATGGCTTTATTTATAGATCTCTGTTGGAAGTTACTGATTGTAATGATAGAATATGAAAACAAAATGGAAATGAGGTAAAGGTAGAATTATATTGTTAAATTTTAGTGATAAAATTTGGCAGACCTTTAAATATTGTTTTATAAAGGATCTTTTACTTCAATAAGAAAATACTAACAACGTGCTAATTGTATAGTATACCCATGTAGTATATAAACAATTTAAAGATCTCTTATTGCTTTCTAACTTAAAGAAAATTGCCTTTTGTTTTTTTTAAACAATGGCACATTTTTTTTATGAAGAGGCATGTAATTATTTGATTGCAAAACTACATGAAGCACATTTAACCTGAAGTTTTTCATTCCAACTTTGGAAATTACATCCTATATAATAAAAGGCTAATATGCAAATGGACCGAACGTCAGAATGACTGGTTGCTATGATGTGCACTGACCACCAGGGGCCAGACACTCGATCCAGGAGCTGCCCCCTGGTGGTCAGTGTGCTCCCACAGGGGGAGCACCACTCAACCAGAAGCCAGCCTCTTAGCTGGCAAGTGCAATGGTGGTGGCGGGATCCTCTCCCACCTCTGCAGCAGCGCTAAGGATGTCTGACTACCACAGGGGGCGGGCCTAACCCATCAGTCAGATATCTCCCAAGGGCTCCCAGACTGCGAGAGGGTGCAGGCTGGGCTGAGGGACAACCCTCCCCGTGAGTGCACGATTTTCGTGCATCAGGCCTCTAGTTGTTTATACTAAGGTGAAAACAAACCATTTGCTGAAATAATTGGAGCTGTATTTTTAATAAATGTGAGAAATTGGTTGTAACATATTTACAATTTTAAAGCTTCTTAAATAATTCACCCTTGGGGTTTTTGAATTAAACTTAATTCCTCTACTGTTGATAAGTGTAAAAGGGCTCCAAATATATGTCAGAAGAGGCCAAAATTACAATAATTAAAACTTAACTGTTCTCTAATTAAAATTAGAACAGTAAGAGTTTTTATTAATACCTGTAACAAGGTATTCTTTGCCAAGGTATTTAAAGAAAACTAGTTCAACAAAACAAAAAACTAACATGTCTCTTCAGTCCTAATGTTGGCTGTGGTCAGAAATAGCCTCTGGGCAGGGACACTGCTCTGTGCCCCTAGTTCTTATCTTGATTACAGGAATGAATTCAAACAAGAGACTACAAATGGCCACAAAAGCAGGCAAGGACTCAGCGGACAACTCAGCTGGCTGAGACCAAACTAAGTGCCTGAGTGGACAGCTCAGCTGGCAGAGACTGAACTGAGTACTCTGATATTTGGAAGTGTAGAGGATTTATAGTCCTAGGTTGGAATTACCTCGATAAGAAGCAAGTCACCTCCTCCCTCATGTCTCAAAAAAATATATCCTTAAGCTACAAGGCTCCTTCATCTGGTGTTATGCCACTGGTTAGATCACATCCTGGAGGGCTCTGAATCTCCCCTACTCACACAGGAGCCTGCCACCTCCATTGTCTGTGTTCAGCTTGTCATGTCTCACACTTAGTTCCTCCCAACCCCAGCTGCCTCTCCCAGACCCCCTCCAAGCTCATATATTTCTATCTGCCTACTCTAACACTAATTTTAGAAGAAACAATTATAATTATTTAGTCACTTAATAAAATCTGCAAATGTTAGCTCTTTATTTTATCATGACAGAATCTGTGTTGTTTCATGGCACAATGACTTTTCTCATCTCCATTACATAAGGAATATCAGTTCACATTCATTGAAACTGGACAGGGATGATTATTGTTCATATTCCAATACCATGAGTTGAAAATCTAACTGACATTTTACTGGATCACATCTATACAGTTCTCTGCTATAAAAGACAACGTCATAAGCTGTCTCCCACAGTCATCATTTTAATTGAAATATTTCAGGGATTATGTTACTCACCCAGTACAGCATCTTCTGTTTATCTAAATTTACTTTTCATTGCCATAGTTAAAAATGCATTACAAAATCATTGTTTTGATTAGGCTTCATACAGGAGTAGATTTGATGGGACAATGAAACTATGTAATTTTATTTCAAAGAAAACTACTGTCAAATGTAAGCATCCAAGAAAGGAACAAAAAGAGTAAAATTAACAGCTTTTTTAGCCTTTATCACAAAAATTCAGTCTGTGAGGGCAAAAAACAAAAGCTTAAAATAATATTTAAACTGTCTGCTTACTCCCAATATTCACTGATTAAACTGAAAAGGATACAAGTTATTTAGAAATTATATAAAACTGAGGAAGTATGAGCCTTTATGATATTCACTAAGGCAACAAATGATGTCAACTAGAACTAGGTAATAAAATACATTACAATATCATTTCATTATGTACAAATGCTTTAAATGATATATATTGTGACTATAGCAAAAATAAAATGAAAACAGTTGCATATTTTGTTATTACTATAAAATTATATAACACTACAGACCCTGTGCCTTCTCAGAGTCTGGAAACCCTTGGGGGATGTGCACCTGCTGGCTTATGCCCACTCCCCAGGCAATCGGGCCTAAGCTGGCAGTCAGACATCCTTCTCGAAGTCTGGGAGCCCTCGAGGGATGTCCACTTAGCACTGCTGAGGAGGCAGGAGAGGCTCCTACCACCACCGCTGTACTGGCAGCTGGTAGCCTGGCTTGTGGCTGAGCAGATCCCCCCCTGTGGGAGTGCACTGACCACCAGGGGCAGCTCCTGCATTGAACATCTGCCCCCTGGTGGTCAGTGTGTATCATAATGACCAGTCATTCCCAGTGGTTCTGCTGTTAGGGTTTGCATATTATTCTTTTATTATATAGGATAGAGGCCTGGTGAATGGGTGGGGGCCAGCTGGTTTGCCCTGAAGGGTGTCCCA
This sequence comes from Murina feae, assembly GCA_004026665.1. NCBI lineage: Eukaryota > Metazoa > Chordata > Mammalia > Chiroptera > Vespertilionidae > Murina > Murina feae. The sequence goes on from PVJC01045870.1 coordinate 4,291, forward strand.
GATCAGGGTTGGGGTCCTGCTGGGATGTCTGGCTGGCCTGGGTGAGTGGCTAATGGCTGTTTGCAGACTGGCCACAGTCCCTTCAGGGAGGAAGGTCATGCTGGGGTGCCTGGCCAGGCTGGGTAGGGGCTAATGGCTGTTTTCAGGCTGGCCAAGGCCCCCAGACTGGCTAGAAGCAGATACCTGGGATTTATTTATCTTCTATAATTGAAACTTTATTGGTTTAACTGGAGCCCAGGTTGGGTTGCCCCTGACAACTCAGGCTCCCAGAGCTTCCTTGAGCCCAAGCCGGCTGGAAGCAGGTATCTGGGGTTTATTTAGCTTCTATAATTGAAACTTTGTTGCCTTGAGTGGAGGCCACAGCCAGCCAAGGCAGGCGGAAACCTTACTTCCTCCATAGCCAGAGCAAGCCTCCTGCTTGTTCCAGCTCTGTGGCTGCCCACTGCCATCTTGGCTGGGTTAATTTGCATATAGTTGCTCTGATTGGTTGGTGAGCGTGGCTTAGGTGTAGTAGAGTGACACCAATTTGCATATTACTCTTTTATTAGATTAGATCATGCTTTGGTCTTTGATCATTTTTTATACTAGTTGGGTTTAAACTTATACTGGATTTTTTTATACTTTATATAAGGATAAAATTATGATCTTTGTTTAATAAAGAATGAGAAACCAGCCTGTTCCTCACCTCTGTACCTCCTACAGGTCTCAATGTGCTTTCTTCTTTACTTCTCAAGTTGTAGGACTTCCATTCAGCCAGATTTCAGGTACTTCTGAATGATGGCTGTTCTATATTTTAGTTGAAATTTGGATGTGGTTGTAAGAGGCAGAAAGTACTGGTGCTTACCTATGCCAGTATCTTGTCCGTAGGGCTGTTATTCTTACTATTCTTTTAAATTGTCATGTTTCCTTCATTATCTTCTTTTAAATACTAGAAGCTACTTATGTTTGATACTAAACACAACAGAGGTTGACAGACTAAAAAAAATAAATGTATTAGCTGTTTCTGTAATCTTTCTTTCATAAAGCCAGTTTTTTTCTGTCTCCCTTAATGATTTTTATATGATTACAATATTTACCAAAAATCTTGGAGTAAAGTTGTGGAGGGAAAACAATCAGCTAAATGTTTATTTACTTTGGTAATAGACTTTTCACTTTTTGCTTTTTTTTTCAGTAAGTAAATTAAGCATATTTGTCTGGATTGAAATTATTTAATTAGTAAACTTTAGAAAAAATTAAAATAGTAATTTTTGAAGTATACTCTTGATTTATATGCCTCTTTAAATATTTTTAATCATTCAGCATGGCCATCAGTGTGTAATATTCATATTTTAAACTATATAAATGACCCTTTTCCCAATCTCACTGACATCTAAGTAAATTTACATAAACTACCACATGAACAGTATGGAGTTTAGCAATGCTGTATAGTTCTGCACTCATTGAATTTTCTAAGTTTCAACCTCTAGGTCTATAGCTCAGTGAGAAATTTATTTACCTTTATTATAAAGTAACTAGTATCCCTGTTCACAAATCTGTGTGCCAATAGTTCACCAATAGCTCACTGCCACCCTCCAGTAGCTCTCCACCTGCTGCCCCACTCTCCTGCACCCCCACCCACTCTCCTCCCTCAGAGCTTGCTGCTCTGCTCCCTCCTGTAGCTCTCTGCTGCCCACTTGTAGCTCGCTACCCCACCGTCCTGCTGATCTGTGATCCAGTCATTACACGGTTGGTCCTTACAGAAGTGTAATGACCATTTGCATATTAGTTCCAAGAGGTGTGGGGCAGAGAGCAGATTAGATGGAAGGAATTTCAATATTAGATCCCAGTGCAATTTCCAGAATTTTTGTTTTTGTAAGAATAGCCCTTGTTCAGAACTGAAGACAACCCTTTTATTATAAGAAACAATTATTTTTCTAGTAACATAGATTGCTGATCTATATAATAAAAGCCTAAGCGATCATTACAATGGAACAACCAAAACCAGTCACTATGATGCGCACTGACCACCAGGAGGTAGATGCTCAATGCAGGAGCTGCCCCCTGGGGGTCAGTGGGCTCCCACAGGGGGAGTGCTGCTCAGCCAGAAGCCGAGCTTATGGCTGGCAAGCATAACAGCAGTGGCGGGAACCTCTCCCACCTCTGCAGCAGTGCTAAGGAGCAGCAAGCTGAGAAGTAAGGAGAAGCAAGCAAGCGGGTGGTAAGAGGCAAAGGGTCCTGGACTGAGAGAAGGTGCAGGCCTGGCTGAGGGACACCCCCCCCCCCGCCCCTCCTCGCAAATTTTGTGCACTGGGCCTGTAGTATCATATAATTCCTGTTCCCGTCTCCTGTGACCAGTTAATGTGTCTCTAGTTATTACCCACATTCGCCATTTTCATGTAAATGGCATTTATAAAGGTCCTGCTATTGCTTTTAAAAATTTTATTTTTTCATTACTGTTTGTTTTCCCAAATCATTAACTATCTAAAAGCTTTTTTCAAAGGAAAAGTCTTTCACTGAGCTAGCCCAAGGGTTCTAAGAACTTTATCCACTATTACTTTATAAACTGCTTGTGCTGCTTTTACTGTTATAATGCATGCTGTTATGACTTCTAGATTATGGCAATAGGGACACTCTTGAAAGTGTCACACTCACTAAATGCACCATTGTTCAACTGATGCAACCCCTGCACTTTCTCATGGCAACAAATTCAGTCTTTTTATTTCAATTATTGCAGATTACACTCACTGGCTATCAGTCAGTACATTGACTTTAACATTTGGCGCAGAGTTTTTCATTACCTCTGTGGAACTTCCCTTTCCCTGTTGTCAAAATCAGCCTCCATTTATATGTGCCCTGAGTCCTTACTTTATAATAATAAACCTCAAATTCATCAACCCCCTTGTCAGGTCTCATCCATGGGCAACAGAGCGTTCACCTGTTATGCCCTGAGCTGTGGAATTCCCTGAACTGACAACTCCTCTCTAACTCCTCTGAGCTTTATAATTCCCTTTTTGAGTCTCACTTCTCAAAATTTGCTTTTAATATTTGATCTGCCACTGATACATGCTGTAGGCTTGACTGTTATAAAATATATCTAAGGAGAAAAAGGTGTTTTGATTTTCCTAACCAATTGTGAAAAGGACTGAAATTTTCTCTGCTTCTTTGTTGGCACCTTACATTTTTCTCATTCTTTCCCTTTGCCCTTTCACTACTAGCAGAACAATGATCCAATTGGCTTTAGCCACTAACCCTTTAATCTAGGGTTAAAGATTTCACGTGTTATGGGATTATAAATAAACTGGTCACATTATAATTAATTATTGTGCCTTTAGAGATGGCTATAGACTTCTTTAGAAAACATGGATTTAGGAGAAAAACAGCTCATTCCTTACAGTCACCTTCCTCTATAGCCCATCCCACATAGCAGCTTTCTTTTCTATTTTTATTTCAATTAATAAGTATTCTGGCTTAACTCCATTCTTGTCAGAAAAGCAAACAAACAGGAAGGCATTTAGTGGTACTAAAGGACATATGATTTTGTACTGTTATGCTGATATAAGCAATAACATCAAATTCTCAGACATAGATAGTCCTATTTCAGAGTAATCTGTTCCCAGGATCTGTCAATATTAAAAAACAAAACAAAACAAAAAACAACAGCAAAAAAAACCCTGTTTGCCTTTTCATTCTCCTTGACACATAGCTCAGGACTATGCACACAGTAGGTGTTTCAAAATTGCTTGTTGAATATTGACTTAATTCCTTTTATCTCAATTCTTTAATTTTTATTTCCATCCCCCTTTGATAAGGATCTGGCTTTCTCTGTTTCACTACTCATTAGAGTACACAGTTTTTCTGACACCTTTGTTCTCTTCTGCAGCTGTTTATTAGCCTATTGATTAGGACCCAGTGGCAAGCTGACAGCCTGGAAGGGGCATTATATTCTGGCACAATTTCCCTCTAAGTGTTTAATGTTCTTTAAAGCCTTCATTCAATTAGACGGCACAGGCTATTATACACAAGTGCCCCATCATGGAAAATGACAAGCTCATATCTGAGAGATACAGAGAAAGGAAGGCAGAGAGTAAGCTAATAGGACGTTCTCTGTATATTTGGTAAATCCTGGAGAGTTTAGGGATCAAGGTTAATATCCGAGTGCCAGGCTGTGGAATTTAAAGAGCAGATAGTTTCAATAGCACAGAATAGGAGAAAGAACACGGTACAGCTTGATATATTAGTCTGTTATTTGAAATGGCTATTGTGTAAAATTCAGCATCTCCTCTGACACATTTTGAAGATGATTTAGGCCATTGAAAATAATGGCAAAGTTAAAACTTTTTTCAGGTTACGGTAACAGTACTGAAGTTGGTGACCTGATTGAATCTCACTCACTGGTGGAGTTCTGACAGTTCTGACGTACTTACAGTAGAAAGAAAAAGAATGCACTTCTCTTTTTTTTTTTGTGGGAAGGTAGATAAAACTAATATTGTAAGATATGAAACTTAACCTCTGAACATTATTAGTTATTATTGCTGTAGGGAAACATGGGATTTTACACAAGAACAAAACCATAGTGCTCCTCTGGCCATCGGGTGCCCTTCCACCAGGAAAGCACGAGTCTGGTGAAATGAGGGCTGGCTGGTGCAAGCCCTGTTCACACCCAGGGCCTGATGCCCTTGTGCAATGCATGAATGTACAACAGCTGAAAATGCTCACAGTGAATATGAAAACAATGGAGCGACACTCCACTAAATCGCAGCCAATGCTGCCAAGACTCCATTGTTCAAAATGCGGCCCCCTGCACAGCACAGTTTGCTGTGGACGCCAGGTAAAAACATCACGTAGCAACTCCTGGATTCCTCTCTCAAGCCACTAGCCTCCTTGGATTTCTTCCACTCAGGGACATGACTTGCTTTATAGCCAGGTGCAAACATTTCACACTTTAATCAAATGTTTGTAAAGCATTTTCCCATGCCTCATCTCATTTGATCCTCACAGAAGTCCTGGGTAGGTAGATAGGAGTCTCGGTAGAATCTTATTTCCTTTTCATTAGCTGGAAAACAGATTTAGAAAGCTTAGAAAAGCTGACTGAAAAGAAGTAAGAAATGGTGGAGCTTGAAAATGACTCCAAGTTTTCTCACTGCACAGAATATAGTCAAACACTACTACAGTTAAATATTTTACCCTTTGTTCTCCCTGCATGATCTACAATAATAATTTGCTTTGTGCTGATATTTACTGCTGTGTTGCTGACAATTACCTGAAAGAGAAGTTGGGGTGCTTCACTGGGCTTGAAAAAGTTTAGCTAATTCAGAAAGCAGGTCTAATTAAGCAAGTTTCTATATCTATAAAAGGCTAAGTTGACTCGCACATGTGCAGGGCAGCTCTCTCTGGCGCCAATCGCATGTGGTTTCAATCTGTCATTGTTGATCATGAATTTCATTGACACTTCTATTGTAGAGAAAGTGTGAATAGCAAAATTAAAATATTTCTTCTAATTAATTTCCTTTTAATGGGCATGAATCCATGCAATGGGACACTAGTATTATTATATAAATGATGTCATGTATATTTGAGTCTGATTCTGATTTTTCTGGCATTTCTCTTTAATTACCTACATTGATAATTTTTACTGATTTTCAGAAAAGCCACCTTATATTGATTCTCTCTAAAAATGATAATGACTTATTTCAAAAAAATTACAAATTATTAATTAAAAATTTTAAAAGAATAAAAAATATTGAAAATAGAAGACTCGCTTACTAATATTTAACTTGTAGAATCTGCAAGATGATTTTAATATTGGGATTTTATTTTTTTAAGTATTTGATTAAATTAAAAACAAAACAAACAAACAAAAACAGATGATAGCCAAGCCTATTACATGGATGATCATATTGAAAGTACTTTCTTAAAAAGTGCTTAGAGAGGTCACATAATGTAAAAGTTATTTTGGAGTGATGGCTTGGCATTACCTATGAAAGGGTGTATGAAATGCCTGAAAGGGTTTACTAGAGCCATTCGCTATTGCTGCCCCTAATAACGGGTAGATTATTGGCAGCATTGAATAAAAGCTAGACAAATGTGATCAGACTCACCTGGAAAAAATCAACTATGAAACTCAGAGTTTTGCACCCTTTTTAAAGGTGTATGAATTTAGCCCTGGCCAGTTTGGCTCAGTGGACACATCATCAGTCTGTGGACCAGAGGGTCCCAGGTTTGATACATACCTTAGCTGCAGGATCCTTCCTGGCCTGGGCCCCAGTCAGGGCTCCTGCAGAAGGCAACCAATCGAAGTGTTTCCCTCACATCAATGTTTCTCTCTGTCTTTCCCTTTTTCTTTGATTCTCCCTAAGAATCAGTGGGAAAATGTCATTGGGTAAGAATTAACAAATAAATAAAAAATAATAAAAAAATAAAGTTATAAATATTTAATTGAAATCTAACATTCTGTTTTAATACAGAGTGGGGCCAAAGTAGGTTTACAGTTGTGAGTACAGTAAACACAGTTTATTCTTGTATTATTTACTGTGTTATTTCCCATATGAACAACTATAAACCTACTTTTGCCCCATCCTGCATATAAAACTTCCATAAAAGAAGCATCTAGTCAAGTGATGGATCTGCTCCCTGAGCATTTCACTTTGTGTACCCTAGAATGCACTCATACTTGGGACACCTTCCAGAAAATGCAGCTTCATAGTAAATGGCATTTGTTCATTAGAAATGATTTGTCTCAGAGGGAAGGTGGGGTGGGTGGGTGGGTGAGAAGAGATCAACTAAAGAACTTGTATGTGTATATGCATAACCCATGGTCCCTGACAGTAGGGTAGTGAAGGCCTGGGGTGGGTGGGCAAGAGTAGGTTAGAAGAGGGAAACAGGGGAACATATGTAATACTTTCAACAATAAAGATTTTTTTTAAAGTAAATGATTTATTTCTCTTATTACCCATTTCAGTAGTGGGATGATATAAAATTTTATCAAGGTTAGTTAGACACAGACTGTCAGAGTTGTTTCACGCAAAAGACAAGTAAAGAGCATGCTCATCTTTCAAGGGTACTCCTATTTTGCAGACACTGGAGAACATAACACCTACTGCCCCCTGAGTTTCTCCCACTTGCTAAGGTTGTGAGACAGCCAGATTGTCAGCTAGTTTAGATTTCACAAGACAAGTCTGGAGTAAATAAGCTATTCTATTTAGCTTTGAAAAATAATCTATTGGAAATGACAGCATGGTTGATGAATAGAGATTATTTTGAAGTGTGCTGCAGAAATTGGCCTTGGTACAGGGCCTTTTTAAAAGGACATTCTTCCTTTTTGTAGTTAGAATGGAGAAGATTGTGCAATTTCCCCATAGCCACTTGTTCCCTCCACCCTCCGCCCCTTTGTTGCGGAGATAGAATTTTCACACTTATCTATTCCCAGCAAGGAAGGAAGAGTCCACTGGTCCCCAGGAAAAGGTATATTCTTTACTTTTTTCCTTATGGGAGGAAACTATGGTTCTATCACTGATATGGGAAGCTGCTATTCAAAAATGTGGCAAATTGATCTCAATAGAAGATTTAGTTCATAGTGTTCTGCACTAAGGAGAGATTTACATTTCACTGATCACTTCAAGGAAAATAGTACTAATTAACCAAGACTCATAAACCTGCCCAACCAGATTTCTTTTCTTCAAGGATGGAATATTGATAATCATGCTAGCAATAATATTTTTGAAATATATGTAATACTAGAAGCCCAATGCACGAAATTCTTGCATGGGTAAGGTCCCTAGGCCTGGCCGGCAACCAGAGCTGATCTGTGGGGTGACTAAGGGTCCCTGTTGGCACCTGCCTTGGCTGGCCTGGGGTCTGTGGCCCAGGGGCAGATCCTGCATTGAGCATATGCCCCCTGGTGGTCAGTGCACATCATAGTGAATGGTCGTTCCACTGGTCATTCTGCTATTTGGTCGATTTGCATATTAGTCTTTTATTATATAACATAAGATTGTTGTATACCAAGTTCCATTCTAAAACATTATATATATATATATATATATATATATATATATATATATATATATACTCATTTAATTTCAAAAATATTTATAAGGCAAGACTATTAGTATTCCTGGTTTACAAAGAAACTGAATAAATGTTAGGTAGTCTGCCCAAGGCCATATAGATTGTAAAAAGTACAAACAGTATAGAATCCCCATCCTTATTAAAATATAGAATACTGTTCCCCTGTAGAGATAAAGGTGACTTCTAAAATTTCTCTCTCAACCTCTTCAATTATGCCTTAAAAAAGCATATATTATGACTATATTATATAAAATACCCCAAAAAGTAAAGAGAGAGAGATAGGAATATATAGAGACAAAAAGTAGATGCGTTGTCACCCAGGACCAGGAATATAACAAGGAGCACAAGATTTCTTTCTAAGTGATAGAAATGTTCTAGAATTAGATTGTGATGATGGTTGTACAACTCTGTGAGTACACAGGTAAATTTTAGAGTATGCATGACATATCTCAATAGAGCTTTTTTTTATGCTAAACTAGCATACTTTATCCTAACAACTCTATAAGAGTAGGTGGCACAGTAGTTCTTCTCCAATGTTTCATCATAGATAAAATCACAGTCAGACAATTTCACACTTAATTTAGGTAAGGAGAGTTATGGAGAAGAAAGTATGACTCAGATTTAAGGATGTCCTTCTTAGTAATTTACATTCTCTAGATTAATTAAATTGGGAAGATGTCAAAAAGAAAGTGTGTGGTGTATACTTGCATGAAAGAAAATATCAATGCCATTTTATACAGCCTGTTTTAAGAAACAGTATAATGGATACTTTATCATTTCTTATTTCATAGAAATATTCTCCCACTTTCTTTTTTTTTTTTTTTTTCTTTTTTTTAATTTATTTTTATTGTTCAGATTATTACAGTTGTTCCTCTTTTTTCCCCCATAGCTCCCCTCCTCCCAATTCCCACCCCAACCTCTGACCTTGCCCCCCCCATTGTCCTCATGCATAGGTGTACAATTATTGTCCAGTCTCTTCACGCATCCCCAACACCCTTAACTCCCCAAAATTGTCAGTCCACTCCCTTTCTCTGCCTCTGATTCCATTCTATTCTCAAAGGATACCTTTCAGCATTTCATATAATACTGGTTGGGTGGTGATGAACTCTTTTAGCTTTTTCTTGTCTGTGAAGGTCTTTATCCGACCCTCAATTCTGAACGATAGCTTTGCTGGGTAAAGTAATTTTGGCTGTAGGTTCTT
>PVJC01045871.1:0-13532 GCA_004026665.1 Murina feae
ACAATCTTTTGGTAAGAGTATGAGTGGCTACTGAATTTAGAAGGCAATTTAGTTAACACTGCTGGAAAATTTTATAGTTCTAAAAATATTTAATATCTTTACACCCAGAATTCTACTTCTCTTTTAAGAAACGACTCTAGCAAGAATGAAAAAATAAATGTACACTGATGTTTACTGTAGCATTGTTTTTAAGAGCAAAATATTGAAAACAAACAAGAATAAGATATAAATAAAGGTATCTAATCTAATAAAAGAGTAATATGCAAATTAACCATCACCCCAAGACTCCTAAGCCATGCCCACCAGCCAAGACACGCCCACAAGCCAATCAGAGAGGCTGTATGCAAATTAACCCACCCAAGATGGCAGCCGGCAGCCACGGAGCTAGAGCAAACAGGAGGCTTCTGTTGCACCAGCAATGGAGCAAACTGCCTGCTTAGGCCAGCCGGGCCTCTGCTCAAGACAACAATGTTTCAATTATAGAAGCCATGGAGCTGAAGCAAACAGGAGGCTTCCTTGCCTGCCTAGGCCTCAGCTCAAAGCAACAAAGTTTCAATTATAGAAGATAAATAAACCCAAGAAACCTGATTCCAGCCAGCCTCACTGGGAGGTTGGGTCAACGGGAGCTGTGGGCACCTTGAAAATGGCCCTCAGCCCCTCACCCAGGCTGGCCACACCCCCATGGGGTGAGGGTTCCCACTGGAGTCTTGGCCAGCCTGCAAACAGCCATCAGCCCCTCACCCAGGCTGGCCAGTCATGCCAGCAGTGGACATACCTCGAGGGGTCCCAGACTGCAAAAGGGCACAGGCCAGGCTGAGGGACCCCTCCCCCCGAGTGCACAAATTTTTGTGCACCAGGCCCCTAGTTTCTATATAATTAAGTATCATGCATCAATTTAAAAGAACAATTGTTGTATTAATATTAAAAATATTATTGGAAAATGAGGTAAAAGCAAGTTGTATAAGTGGGAATGGCTTCATTTTTGTTAAGTAATATAATATGTGTTAATAAGTGCATTTAAAATAATCTGGAAGCCAAAAACCACACAATTACAGTGGTTTTCTTTGTTGGTAATCAAAACAGGAGACTTTCGCTTTCTTCACTGTATATGTTCTATGATGTTTTAGTTTCTCACAACCTATATAATGAAAGCCTAAGCAACCATTACGGTGGAACAACCAGAACAACTGGTCACTATGATGCACACTGATCACCAGGGGCCAGATGCTCAACGCAGGATCTGCCCCCTGGTGGTCAGTGTGCTCCCACAGGCAGCCGAGCTCACAGCTGGTGAGTGCGAGGGTTCCTATGAGACTGTGAGAGGGCACAGGCCAGGCTGCCCTCGAGTGCATGAATTTCGTGCACTGGACCTCTAGTGTACATATATTTCTCCAACAGAAAAAGCAATAAAGATAAAATCTTAAAGTAAATAAATTAAAGAGTGTTTTCCTGCAATCCTTAAAAGAAAAATCTTCAATTTTTAAGTCCAGTTCTCTATTGTCTCCCACATCAGGATGGTTCCCAGTCAGGATCATCTCACTTATTTTGAAGGTAGAAGAGGCTTTTGTCATCTTTTTTGGTTTGAGAGTCTTGACCTCAATGTCCTGGGCTCCATATATGAATCTTGAAATTTTCTTTACTCTTTCTCCTAAAATATTCTAAAAGAAACTAGAGCAAATTAGAGACTCATTGGTTTCCTTACTATGCCAGAAACCCAAACTATCAAGTTTATCAAACCCAAAGTAGTGGCCTCCATAGGGGGTGCACAAAATGATTCATTGGCATTCAGAAAAAGTGTTAGAATTTCAGCCTATGCATATTTATCTTATTCTTTGTTAATTTCAAATTTTGAGTTTTGTTTTTTAATTGTATGTTATACAATTACTTCAGTCATATATGTATATGTACATGTAAATAGTCTATAAGTCAATATCTATTCACATATTAAGGGGAATATTCAAAACTTTTTTTTACTGATGAAGTATCTAGCCAAAAATAAATTAGAGGCCATTAATCTAGACTATGGCTGCTTTTAAGAGAACTAAAAGCAGGTTTAAAGTACATACAAACATATTTTACAAACTAAGTATCCTCTCCAAAGTCACCAATATAGTAGTGAAAAGGAAAAAAAAACACAGGAAAATAAGTGAGAAAATGTAAAGACAAATGCAAGAGTCAACTTAGTAGGTAATAAAAGATAGAAGGAAAGAGAAGAAAGTAAAACAGGAAAATTTTCTACATATACACAAATAAAACGATGAAAAAACATAACAAAGAGAGGTGAAATAAAAAGAATAATTCACAAAAGATACTGAATATTTAGAGATGACATGAATAAGCAAATTTGAATGTACTATATCTAGAGTTCTTTATTTCAGAATCTGGTATAGTGCTTGGCACATAGTAAGCACTAATGAATAAAGAAATGATTTTAAGTGATGCCATTTTACACCAAATGAACGTATTTAGTCATGATTTGAAAGGTTACTGTACTTTTATTATTTCTTTCCTACGAGTACAAATCAAGCTGCTGAATAGTTTATAAGTTAGAAAACAAAAGATACTGAAAAGAGAATGGAAATTCTCCGGTGCTATATCTGCAAATGCAATAAAAAATCTAAAAATTCATTGTAGAATTTGAAGATATGGCAGGTAATTATTTAATTGCCAACTCATGGAAATTTTCTCCATCCCTTTGCTGTTATATAGACCAAATAATCAAGTAAGAATATTTGCAAAGAACCTGTAATTTAGAACTTCTAAAAAGTCTTCTATAGCCAGAATAAGAGCAATTTATAATGACCTTTTTTTCTCTCTTTACTTGAAAGCTGACGTTGGAGTAGCAATTAGGTAGTTGATTAGTGATGTTTTATATGCTCTATAAATTACATATGAAAATAACACTTTTATTGCATCAGTATTTTTAGGTCTATTGCTAATAATAACTGTGAGCCATATGATCTAAAATGCCAGCATGTTTTGTTAAAGTTAAAAAAAAAAAGTCTGCTCTGCCAGGGCTCAAACCTCTACTCTCTCCCCAGGAGCAGAAAAGGGAAATGGATTATTTTTAGGCAAATAGGAGACACTGTGAGATCATCATTCACATATTCATTAAATGTTCATTGTGGCTCTCTTTGTGCCAAGCATCGTGTTGGCCTTTTAAACACACTTGTGCAATTAAAGATTCTGCTTCTTGAAGAACTCGAAATCATTTCTCTAATCTCCCTTGATTAAAGCAGCAGTCTCCAAAGTATCAGAGATATATTTGTGCATGCATATACATACAGAGACACATGGATGTAAAGATAATAACAAGGATATGAGTTACTTAGCATTTAAGCACGATTATTGCAGGATGCACAATACTTTCTGTTTAAAAAAACCACATAGATACAAATGTCTTCAAACACTGCATACTGTGCAATTTAGCAATTTTACTTTTAGGAAGGTTAAAGACTGGATGCAAAAATTTAGTTACAAGAATGCTCACTGTAAAATTATTTTTTTAATAAATTTTTATTTTATTGATTTTTTACAGAGAGGAAGGGAGAGGGATAGAGAGCTAGAAAAATCAATGAGAGAGAAACATTGATCAGCTGCCTCCTGCACACTCCCCACCGGGGAGGTGCCCGCAACCAAGGTACATGCTCTTGACCAGAATCGAACCTGGGACCCTTGAGTCCGCAGGCCGATGCTCTATCCACTGAGCCAAACCAGCCAGGGCTAAAATTATTTTTAAAATAATACAAGAAACAGTCTATATCAATACAGGCTTATTTACATAAATTGTGCTGTGTTCACACCATGGAAAAATAGGTACTCTATAAAATGGAATAGTGTGCCCGTAAAACTTATATGTTGAAATCCTAACCCCCAGTGTGGTAGTAGTAGGAGGTGAGGCCTTTTTTTTTTTTTTTAATATACTCTATTGACTTTTTACAGAGAGGAAGGGAGAGAGACAGAGAGCTAGAAACATTGATGAGAGGGAAACATCGATCAGCTGTCTCCTTCACACCCCCTACTGGGGATGTGCCAGAAACCGAGGTACATGCCCTTGACCGGAATCAAACCTGGAACCCTTGAGTCCGCAGGCCGATGCTCTATCCACTGAGCCAAACCGGTCAGGGCAGAGGTGGGGCTTTTGGTAGGTAATTACGTCATGAGGGTGGAGCCCTCATAATGGAATTAATGCCCTTATAGAGGGGGCCCTGGAGGGCTCCCCTACTCTTTCTACCTCTGAAGACACAGAGATGGCCATCTGTGAACCAGAAAGCAGGCTCTCACCAGACACTGCTGTAAATCTGCTGACTCCTTGGTCTTAAATTTCCCAGCCTCCAGAGCTGCAAAAATAAATTTCTGTTGTTTATAAGCTACCTGTCTATAGTGTTCTGATATAGCAGCCTGATCTAAGATACCAGGTAACATTAAAAAGGATCATATAGTGCTTGTTTTGGCAGCACATATACTAAAATTGGAACTATACAGAGAAGATTAGCATGGCTCCTGCACTAGGATGACACGCAAATTGGTGAAGCATTCCATACTTTTAATAATAATAAAAAAAGAATCATGGTAGAAATGTCTTGATTTGAAATGGGAAGTTTTCTATGATGTAATACAAAGTGAAAATGGGAAGTTACCTTGTTGCTTAAGTCTTAAATACAGGGAAGTGCAAGCCCTGCTTTAGCTCTGGCCCTGGGCAAGAGATTTGACCCCATACAGTCTCAGTTTTCCCATCTTTTATGGACTGAATTGTGTTCCCCCTCCAAATTAATATACCAAAGAACTAACCCCTAGTACCTAAGAGTTTTTAAAATATATTTTATTGATTTTTTTACAGAGAGGAAGGGAGAGGGATAGTAAGTTAGAAACATCGATGAGAGAGAAACATCGATCAGCTGCTTCCTGCACACCTCCTACTGGGGATGTGCCCACAACCAAGATACATGCCCTTGACCAGAATCAAACCCGGGACCCTTCAGTCTGCAGGCCAATGCTCCATTCACTGAGCCAAACCGATTAGGGTAGTACCTAAGAGTTTGACTGTATTTGGAGATAGGGCCTTTAAAGGGGTAATGAAGTTAAAATGAAGCCTTTAGTGGGGGCTCTAATTCAATATGACTATGTAGGGAAGGGGAAAAGATTTCCTCTATCCTCTTAGGTTTAACTAAGGCCTTTCATTCACCAGGTCCTGTGAGTTAAACTGACAAAAGACAAATTAATAGGAGAGAAGGCATACACTTTTATTAATATTTCAAGCTTTATGTGCATGGGCTTCACAAAAAAGTGAAAAAGTCAAAGAGCAGGCCGACTTGGGGGCTTACATACTATTTTAGTAAAGGGTGATAAATTGTGGAGAAGTGCGTAGCAAAGGAAAGGGGATTTGGGCTTTTAGAGCCGGTAAACTACAAGAGCGACTAGGAAGTATGTGGGGGTGGGTTAAGGTATCTTCTAACGGAAGATAAGATTATTTTAGTAAGGTCTGCTCATGCACACTCACCTCAGCACTGACTCCTCTTCTCCAGAGACTGGAGTGCTCTCCTCTCCTCTCTCCCTGGAATAGGGATGGTGCTTTTTTCATAGGAGATGTAGGCTCAGCTTTCACGCACATAGCAGAGAGCTCTTCCTGCGCCTGCTGTTCCTCAGTTGCCTTCAGCTCAAACAATTGATATGCCAAAGTGGCATATTTGAGGATGTCCTATTCCGATTTCCTTTGACTGAGATCCATCTGAAAGAAGATTTGCATACGGATGGGTCAAGAGGGAAGACCTTGTGGACACAGCAAGAAGCTGGCATCTAGACGACAAGGAAAGGGGCCTTAGAGGAAACTGGCCCGGCTGACACCTTGATCTCGGACTTCTCAGTCTCCAGAATGGAGAGACCATAGTATTTTGCTGTTTAAGCTACCCCGTTTATGGCACTTGGTTACAGCGGTCCTAGCAAAACAGTACACCGTTTATCCGATGGGAAGACAGTCTTAAAAAACATCTTCACTTAGCTCTCAAGGTTGCGCTGAGTCACAAAGATATAAATCTCTTTGTAAATGATAAACTACTACAGAAATGGGAGTAACTGTTATTCATGTGGTAGCTGAACAACCTGCAGGAATGCACCCCTCTCATTAAGACCGAGCTTTTTAACCCGTTAGTATGGCAGAGGCTCAGTTCTCATCCAGGAGATGGGGAGAAACAGGAGACTTAAGGAGGACGGCAGTAGAGGACACGAACAACTTGCCGGTGAAAGGAGGGAGGCAAAATAAAGGGAATGCGTTCTTATATCCGTGCTGCAAGCCGGTAAAAACAAAACAAAACAACAGCCCACCCTGGTGATCCGAATCCTAGGTGGTGAATGAAAAGGAAATAATCCTTTTCCGTTGAAATACTGAGATGTTTTGAAATAAATGAGAGAAGTTACAGGCCCGAAGGCACCCACATTGTTCACATTCAGGAACAAGGGTGAGAAAATAAACTAAAGGAGCGCTTGTGCATCCCAGTTATCATCTGCATCGAGTGGAACCGGGAAGCACTTTGAAGAGACTGCAGATAAGGACGCCCATGCCAAGTAACGCCAATCCAGTTGAATAGCACTTTGTTTCCTATAGTCTCTAGGCTCATTAGAAACCATACAAGCCACTTCTTTATGAAAAGAGGAGACTCTCAGAACAAAGTGGAATTTCTATTTTAGGCTGGTTTAGGAAACAGAAAAACAGAGCCACACACCAGAGTAATCCAACTCTGGTATCACAATATTTTACCCTGAGGATGATGAGGTCCTTCTTTCCTTTTACCTCTTCTCAGTAATAGAAAAATACAACACATTACCACACTGATTTCAAGCAAATAGTGTTTGGAGCATGGCTATCCACTAAGAAAAATAATAAACATATTACCTCCTGGTAAATGGAAAATCTGAAACTTCTATATGGCAAAAGACATGATGAACTAAAAGACAAATGACAAACATGTCATTGTAACATGTGACAATGGGTTAAAATTCTTATAATACTGTGCAATAAGCTCTTTCAAATCAGTAAGGTAAAAAAAAAAAAAAAAGAACATCCCAGTAAGAAACGATCAAATGAATGATGAAAAGATAACACAGGAACAAACACAAAGTCTAATCAACATGAACTAGAGCTCAATTTCAAATTTAAAATATGCAAATTAAAATTATGCATCATTTTTAACCTAGTAGATTGGCAAAAACACATTAAAACGATTTTAAAAATAGGTTCAGCCCAGCCAGTATGGTTCAGTGGTTGAATGTAGACCCATGCACCAAGAGATTGCTGGTTTGATTCTGGGTCAGGGCACATGCCAGGGTTTTGAGCTCCATCTTCAGTAGGGGGCATGCAGGAGGCAGCTTCTCTCTCTCTCCCTCTCTCTCTAAAAATCAATAAAAAATATATTTAAAAAAATAGGTTTAGCCTTGCCCGGGTGGCTCAGTTGGTTATGTGGTAGGCAGTTAGACAGATATGAGCAGAACATGAACTATGGGCCAGGGTATAGGAGGTTATCAGGGTGGAAAGCCCCAGATACTTAGCAAAGGACAATTGTAGGGGGGGACTTCTCTTCCAGGTTGACTTTCTCTCCCTTAGCATGTCCCTGACCCTGAGGTTTGGACCCCTTCACCTTTCCTCCCTAGAGATAACATCTAGGCCTCAGTTGTGTTTCAGCCCCAGGCTCAGACAATCCACACCTGGCTGACCTCAGGCCCAGCTGCACTGAATAATGACCCCCCTGCCCTGTGCTGAGCAATAAATCAGTGGTGACCACAATTCTAAAGGACACTGGAAAACGGCTGAATATCCTATTGAGGTCTTCCCCTGGGACCTCCTCTAAAATCTTCACTTTTAAAACACTTAGGACAGAAGACCCAGTGCTCCTCGAAGCACACCTGTGCCTTTCCCTTCCCCCCTCATCCTCCCTGCCCCAAGGCATGTTACCATTAGCTCCCTCACTCCCAAGCTCCAAGGGTCTTTCCTTTACCCCTATAACTTGTTTCCTAAGCCCATTTCTTCTAGGAATTACTTCTTCTACCTCTGTGATTGACCAAATAAATGTTCTCTTATAGTTTGGGTCTTGGCTCTGAATTCTTTCCTAACCAGAACCCCCAAGTACCAAGGTTGCTGAACCCAGGTTTGGTCTGACAGTAGCAGTCAGACACCTGGTGGCCTTTTGCTGCCTATAAGAGTTGGAGAGTTGTCACTGGAGCATTGTCCAGTATATCAAAAAAGATTGCGGTTTGCCCTAACCGGTTTGGCTCACTGGATAGAGCACCGGCCTGTGGAGTGAAGGGTCCCAGGTTCGATTCCTGTCAAAGGGCATGTATCTTGGTTGCAGGCACATCCCCAGGAGGGGGTGGAGGCAGCTGATCGATGTTTCTCTCTCATTGATGTTTCTAACTCTCTATCCCTCTCCCTTCCTCTCTGTAAAAAATCAATAAAAAGCCAAACAAAACAAAAGCCTTCTTTCTAAAAAAAAAAAAAAAAAGTTGTAGTTTCAGCCCCTTCCAGTCACGTGGGGGTGGCAACACGTTGATATTTCTCTCTCACATCCTTTCTCTCTGTCTCTTAAGTCAATAAATATATCCTCGGGTGAGGATTTTAAAAAAAGGGTTCAGTAATTTTACCTCTCCCTTCGAGAATAAATTTGTTCAAAGGAAACGAGGCAGGTTAAAAATATATGTGCAAGTGTTTTCATAACAGAATTGTTTATAAGTTTAAAAAATTGAATTTCATCTAGCAATTGAGAATTGGTCAAATCAAAGTATATGAATTTTCACTTAGTAATTCTGCTGGAATCTACCCATTGGAATAGTCATTAAAACCAAGTTCTAAAGAAACAAAGATTTTTATTTCAGCAATTCGTAGAAGAAAGGGAGAAAAGAAAAAAACGGCACACTAATGATCACATTTATGCATCCCTGTAAGATACTGTGTATATACACAAGGGAAATAAAAATGGATTGAATGGTAGGTTATAGAATCCTATGCAGCTGTAAAGAAAGAATTTTATAGTTTCATATGAAATTGTGACCATATCAAAGTTTTAAAAAGTTCCATAACTGTACACATATTATGTCTCTTTTTTATGTAAGTACTAGGGGCCCAGTGCACAAAAATTTGTGCACTCGGGAGGTCCATCAGCCCAACCTGTGCCCTCTCGCAGTCTGGGACCCCTCTGGGGACGTCCACCTGCTGGTGTGCCTGGTTAGCCTGGGTGAGGGGCTAATGGCTATTTGCAGCTGGCCAAGCCCCCCAGTGGCGTCCCTCACCCATTGAGGTGTGGCCAGCCTGGGTGATGGGTTGAGGGGCGCTTTCAGGCTGCCCACAGTCCTGTCAGGTTTTGGGTCCCTACTGGGGTACCTGGCCAGCCTGCGTGAGGAGCTGATGGCTGTTTGCAGGCTAGCCAAGCCCCCCAGTAATGTCCCTCACCCCATTGGGGTGTGGCCAGCATGGGTGAGTGGCTGATGGCTGTTTTCAGAATTTCAGTCTGCCCACAGCTCCCTTTGACCCAATGTCCCAGAAAGGCTGGCTGAACAAAGGTTTCTGGGGTTTGTTTATCTTCTATAATTGATACACTGTTCCTTTAAAGTGAGGCCTAGTAACGAAACCTCCTCTCTGCTTCAGCTCTGGCTTCTATAATGAAACAATGTTTAATTAGAAGTCAGGCCGGGCCTGCTGTTTGCTTCAGCTCCTAGGACTGAAACATTTGTTGCAAATATGTTGTTCCCTCAAGGGGAGAGATGCCCAGGCAGCAGGCAAACAGTTTCACTCCTGCTGCAACAGATGCTGCCTGTTTACTCAGGTCCTTGAGTGCTGGCCTCCATGTTGGCTGGGTTAATTTGCATAGTGTCGCTCTGATTGGCTGGTGGGCGTGGCTTAGGCATCCTAAAGAAACGGTTAATTTTAATATTACACTTTTATTAGTTAGGATATAATGTTTGAAGACATTCTGGGACTCCAAGCACCTTGACCAGGAACACCCCTCTAATAGTTGATTTGATGTTATTGATTACTAAAACACTTACTTAAATAAATAACTTTGATTTTGCCCTTGAAAAGCTCCTAATTTTAAGTATTATTTTTTTCTATCTATGCATGAAAGGTTAAAGCCTCGCTTGGAGCTCCAAGAGGCAAAGACTGCAGAGCCAATCAGCAAGTCTTCCTGGAAAACAACCCTTCAATTCCTAATGCTTCTGGGCTTGCACATTTGCAAATGGTTGGCACTTAGTTGGGTTCAAAGCCCTTTTGGCTGGAGGCCGGTCCCTGCAAGCACCTCATTACCTCCTTCCCAAGCCTCGGCTCCCACGCACTTCTCGGAAGAGGGAACGTGGAGAGTCCTGCTAGGACCGCCAGCCAATGACTACACGGCTACTCTCCGTCCTAGCAACGCCGGACCAATGGGCGGAAGGCTGTCACTGTTCTTTCCTAGCCAATAGGAAACGTTCTTCAATGCCCCTCTCTAAAATGCGCAGGCTCCCTGCGATGCTGGCTTCACTTCCGTTCGGCGGCGGGGAGCGCTGGTGTTGCCATAGCGACCATTTTACGTTAACCAGTTTGTCGCTATCATCCAGGGGACAGGGCCACTGCGGGGGCAATTCTTCGTTCTGCTCTCGGCTCCCTGCGGTCGCAGGGCCTCAGCTGGCGCCGGGGGTCTGGCCGAGGGTCCCGCGGCGCGCCGCCGGGCGGGATGGCTGCGGAGGAAGAGGACGAGGTAGAATGGGTGGTGGAGAGCATCGCGGGATTCCTGCGAGGCCCGGACTGGTCCATCCCCATCTTGGATTTTGTGGAGCAGAAATGTGAAGGTAAACCCGAGAGCCCGAACTGAGCACCCGTTCTTGCCGCTCTCGCACTGGCCTTCGACAGGGAGGTGGTCCCCACAAACCATCTCCCTCTCCCCGGTCTCCCAACTCGATCTGCCGGGTTTAGAGCTGGGTTTGTAGGAGTTTCGCGGTCACTACGCCAGTGTTTTCTTGGACGGAACTGAAAATGGGACCGAGACTCTCCTCCCTCTGGGCCCCAGAACACACATTAGACTTGAATGCCGGGTTTGGACTCTCCCCCCACCCGCACGGTTCTGGTCTGGGCGGGCAGGTGCACTGCTTTGGGCGGGCTTCTTCAACCATTTCCCCGGCGGCTTTCGGTGGGGCAGAGGCGTCAGTTTGCCCCTGGGTTCCGTCTTTTTGTCCGCAAAGAGGGGCATGCGAATCCCGCAGGCTCAGAACTGGAGGTTCTGGTGGCCTGTCTTCCCTTTACTGGATTGAGCTCTGACTCCCGGCTATACCGAAAAGGGGTGGCGGGGGTGGGGGTTTCAAACCAATGAGGTGCATTGAACGTGGCATACCATTCCCCGCGAGGCATGGTCACACCCAGGTTCTGGTCAGTTCCCACTTGGAGTTCTGCGTTCAGTCCTTGGAGACGAATTGGATGGAGCCCATTAGGAACCAGAAACCTGTCATATAGATGAATGCCCAACTGTTAATCATGGTTGTGTAGCTGGGCAAGACTTTGATGGTAGTAATCCATTAGGCATTTGAACTTTTGTCTTAAGTTGGAGGGATTAGACTTGTTTTGTGAGGTTCATTGGGGTCAGGGCTAGGCTCAGTGGGTACAGGCGACAGGGACACGCATTTCCATGAGGGAAGTGCTTCATAAGGCAATGCATCCCAGGTAAGTTAGCCTTCCTCAGAAGGTGGTGAGCTCTCCAGGCACTAGTATTTGAATGGATCTGACAGCAAAGTAATGGAAATGTTCTAGAGGGGGGATTTCAACTACTAAATGGTTGCTTATCCTGGATGCCCCTTTGAGAGTCCTTTGAACCCTAAGATTCCATGAATGTGCTGGAGAGGAAGTTTAATTTGGCCACTGAATCTTTTTCGTTGCCATAATAAAAATTCAAATGTTATTTATTACATATTGTTTTTACAGGTAATTTTTAAAGAAATGAAAAATAACTTGTATTTGTGCCCTTTTCAAGAATTTAAAATGCTGTTGAAACTGATAAAGCATGTGGAATTCTGACCTCGTTTAGGAGAAAAAGGAAATTTTGTCACCTTTTGATTACATTTACCCCACTGAGACTAAAGGCTGAAATGCAAAAAAATTCCAGCATTGTTCCTCTTTTTATCTCCCCAAATCTAAAGTGGCTGCATCTCAGTAATAATGCACCCGATTGTATGATCTTACAGGGAAACAGGAAGGCTCAGTTTTATAAACATGGAATACAATAATTTGGTTTCAGAATTAACATTCCAGTGACCCTTGAAATAATTATTATAGTTCACTGACTTTGGGTTGTGAGTGTGCTGTTCTCCACATCAGATGTTTTAAAGATTAGTTTTGTACAACTTTGTGATATCAGCATTTATTTCGACAAACATTTATCGAGTGTCCTTGGGCCAGAAGCTGGAGATAGAAAGAGGAATAAGACAAAATTATTATGCTTAAGAAGTGGGGAAGACAGGCAAATAAATGGGATTTAAATACAAAATGACAGGTGTTGTAATAAAGGTAGGGACATGGTGCTATATTATAAGGATTCAGAGAAAGGTATCTAACCAGCCTAGGAGCTAGGAGCGGGTGGCAGGTCATTTATGATGACTTGAAGAAGTTGGGACCAGGGAGGCCAAATAAAGGCAAAAAGATCTAGGACTGGCTTGAGTAAAGGCATTAGATTCGAAGCACTCACTGTATTTGGTGGTATTCCAAGTAATTGTATTGTTAATAGTGCAAAGATTGGCTGTTGGAGTAGTAGTAGATGAGGTTTGGGATCCAATCTTGGAGGGGTCTGTCTGGCCTTCTAAAAATTTTGTACTTATTCTCTAGGCAAAGAGCAATCATTCAAGAGTCTTAAATAAAAAATTACAGAAGTTAGTTTTGTATTTTTGAAAGATGGGGGTGTGTGTGTATAAACAATTTTATTGTTTACAATTCTTGAATTTGCCCTGGTTCCCTAATTAGATTGTTAGCTTTTTGAGGGAAAATATATCTTTCTAATCTACATTGTTTCACACATATGATCATTCAGTTAAACAATTTGTGTTGGTTCTATTTAACTTCATTATTGATTTATATATAATAAAAAAGGCCTAGTAACTTTTCAGTAAAATTTTAATGAGCAAAGGTCCAGTACTATAACATATGGAACCCATTGTGAAAGGAATTATTGTTTAAAAATTGTTAACAATAATATTCCATTAAAAATTTATAAAGAAATTGTTGCCTTATATTATTGATTGAACAGTAGCAAATTAGTGTTTGTCTTACATATGAATTAGATTTTAAGAAAAATAACTTGTTTATAATTAACACTATCTGTATATATAATCTATCTAAACTAATAAAAGCGAAATATTAAAATTAACCGTTTCTCCGAGACAGGGTAAGCCACGCCCACCAGCCAATCAGAGCGGCTGTATGCAAATTAGCCCAGCCAACATGGCGGCCGCCACTCACGGGCCTGAGTAAACAGCCCTTTCCATTGCGGCAGCAGCGAAAGTGAAGCTGAGCCCTTCAGCTCAGCTCCGAT
>PVJC01045872.1:0-13525 GCA_004026665.1 Murina feae
TTCAATTTTTTAGCTAATTTTAAGTAGCTGAATTTCATAATAATAAAGTTGTATCTAAAAATCATACATTGAATACTTTATGGATAATGCAGTTTCTTCCCAAGACCAGCACCATACAATTTCAAACTAAGATTATTTTTCATTAGATGGAGTTCTGTTATTTCAATTATTTTTGCAAGAGCTTGAAAGATGTAATTTTAAAGACAATATTAGTTCTATTTGTAATCATTCCTACTGTCCATGCCCTATTGAAGATAGCTGACCTTTGCTTTGAGCAAGAATAAGTAATTCATCTTAAAATTTTTCATGAAAATACATAGCTCTGTCTTCCTTACCTCTGGTATTGAATCATGAATCTTACCATAACAGAGAAACTTATAGATACTTTTTCAATAATAAATATATTCTCTTCTATAAGCCTTATTTCCGACATATAAACAGTCTAGGAAATTATTAAAATCAATTAATATGCTACAAGAAAATAAAATATCTGGAATCTCATCTTACCAGCTAAAGATATATACCTAAACTGAAATAGAATTTACTGACATCTCTAGTCTTCATTGAATAACATGGATTATGTTAGATATTAAATGGTAAGTTGTAATCTTGGCAAAATGTGGTCCCTGATGAGTGTGTCTTAAAGAGAAATATTTATGTAATTCAGAAAAACATTGTCTTTGTCTCTATGAATTTTTATACATTTTATTTTATCTGACAATAGCAACAATGCAAATGAAATACTTACTTACAATTGCAGCCTGATTATGTGCTCACTTATTGTAATCAGCCCATCTCAGATGCCTAATGATGTATGTCTACTCCAGGGGTTCTTATTTATTCTATTTTCTGTTTTATCTTTTAAATGTTATTGTTAAAGATACATTTAGAAGACCTTTTCACAGCCTTTAGGAAATGGGCAGCATATGCACATTTTTAAACTATTTGAGATTTTTGTATCTTCTAAAGAGTTGAAAAATAACATACAGAATGTCCATAATTTTCTAGATCATCCTTTGCATGTAATTATACACTAACATATGTGCTGTTTGTGTTTGCATGTACATTTTCATATATATGTTAGAGCTGGGCAGAGGGGCCTCCCAAACTATAGAGGAAAGAGTAAATGAACAACAAATGTCTTATTTATTGCTCAGTGTGTGTCAATACTGACCCAGCATCTTATAGACATTATTTTATTAAATATATGCAACAATGATATAAAGCTAGTATTAATCATCTTCCCATTTACAAATGAAATAATAGATTAGATTAAGTACAGTGTGGGGCAAAAGTAGATTTAAAGCTGTTCTTATGGCAAATAATAATAAAAGCATAAACTCTGTTTTTCTCATACTCACAAATGTAAACCTACTTTTGTACCTCCTCATACAAAGCATATATTGCTATTATAAAAGAGAGAACAAAGATTAGTAGTTATAAATTTATATCCAAATGTGCATGTGATTATGATCGTCCAGCTGCTGTAGCTGATTTGCTGATATGCTGGCCATGAAATCCAGTTAGATTTTTATAAGTGTGAATGTGCGTAAGTGCCTCCTTCCTTTCCATAGCAGATCCTCCTTTCAATAAACAGTCAATTCAGTCAGGATCTGAATTCACTTGTAATATTACACTATATTCATAAACATGAAGATTTTTTATTTTAATTCTATTGTTAATAAATCAATAGCTTTTTTGGCATTTCGGGAATTTAAATACTTTCATTTGGAAATAAGTAATCTAAGAATTTTTTTAAAAAGACAATTTCCAGAAGGAAAACCTTTACACAAAAAATAAATTTATGTGATTTAGGAAGACAAATCTCAAATGCATATTTTTTGGAATATGTGACAATTTTATAATCAATATAAAAAGATAAAGTTAGTTGAAATAATTAAAAAATGTAAAAACCAGCCCAGGCAAATAACCATACAATCTTGCTGTAAAAGTACTTATTTAAAATTCTCCCCCAAATATTTATGTATATACTAAAGTTAGTTGCTCAAGTCACTCTTCATTGCTGGCTGGCTTTTTCATTTTACATCTTTCTCTTTCAACTCAGCTCTGTTGTTAGCATACTTCAAACGTCTAGCACTGAATATACTACAATATGTATATAACAAGGTCCTATCCTTCATCTTGTTTCTCAAACTGTGACAGAGACCAACAAGGTAGGCATTGCCAGGGGACGTCTTTGAAGTGAGTCCTCAGACCCTACTGAATCAGAATCTACATTTTTAACAAGATTCTTTGTTTGGGGTTGGCTTGTTTTGAGAAGTACTTTCCTGTTGAATTTGAGTTCATGAGATTTTTTTTGAGAGACATGCACACAGACAAAAAAAAAATTAGAGAAGGAGAGAAGAAAGCAGAACGGGAGGGGAGAACAAGAGGAAGAAGAGAGGAGTGAATGCAGGCTATTCTTCTTCCTACACATCCCCAGTACATTAGCCTATTTAAGGTATGACAGTAAAGAAATAAAGTTCTGCATCTAATATACATTATATGTCCTGTAATGAGCACTATACAAAAAGCAACCATTCTGTATTTACTGATTTGCTCATTTTCTATTTTCATATGGAATTACTGTTGTTATTCGTGATTAATATATTCCACCTACAAAAAATCAATGGAAATATTTATTTGAATGCTTTTAATAAAAAATGTAATAGTTTCAGTCTAGCTGGTTTGGCTCAGTGGTTCGGCCCGCAGACCAAAGTGTCCCGGGGTTTGATTCCAGTCAAGGACACAAAACTTAGTAGCAGGCTCCTCCCCAGTCTGAGCCCTGGTCAAGGCACATGCAGGAGGCAACCAATCGATGTGTTTCTCATGTTGATATTTCTTTCTGTCATTCCTTCTCTAAAAATCAATTGAAAAATATCCTTGGGTGAGGATTTTAAAAAATGTAATAGTTTTATTATGTTATTTTTATGTAAACATTTCTTCCTCAGGAATTGTCTGGCGGGATGTTTTTAGAAAACATTCTGATGATCGAGTTGTGTTATTGAGTCTTAGATAAACTTTCATAATCCATTCAAAATCTAGAGATCAACCTGCTGTTGCTATAAAAAGAAATTTTCTTCTGCATAAAAAGAAATCTGTGTGACAGACCCACCTCTCTTACACATCTTCACAATCAACGTCTTCCTTTTGGGAGATTCCCTATAGAAAACATGGAGTATTCATAGATTGATAAGGCTGCTGAAGCCACTTTAAATTGCAATCTCATTTGCAGGCTCATTAAAACCCACAATGAGACAGGATCTGGTCACTGCTGATTTGTCAACTGACATGCTCAGAATGAAGCAGGCACATGGATGCTGCCTTGTTCAATACTCAGATTGGCAGTAAGGCTTGTGTCAGTCTTAGTAACACACTTCTAAAACCACAAGCCTTCAAGAGTGACATTAGGCTGTAGGTAAAATTATGACTGCAAAGTAATTCAGTTATGTGGGTTTACTTTTGTTTGCTTCAACCACAAATAAAAATCATTGAATTAAAAAAAGTTGGGTAGATGTCAAGCACTGATCAATATACCACATGGAGTTTTAAATCAGGTTAAGGTAGTAATGGATTGAAGCAGACATTCCTTATTCTAATTATGTAGCTTTGTCTGTTTTTCATCTGCTTAAGCAAGTATTCAATCTGAAATATACCCATCCTTGCATATTATTTTTTGCATAAAATCTATTACACTAGGCAGAATATATTTTAGAGATATAATCAGAAGCAATTTATGGTGGAATATATAAAAAGTATTTACTGTTGTTTATTCTTTAAGTTAACATTTAATGGTTTCTTATTTCTTACTAGAGGCCCAGTGCACAAAACGTGTGCACTGGGGGGTCCCTCAGTCTGGCCTGCACCCTCTCACAATCTGGGAGCCCTCAGGGCTTCTGGCTGGGCAGTGCTCCCCCTGTGGGAGTGCACTGACCATCAAGGGATCAAGGGGCAGCACCTGCATTGAGCATCTACACACTGGTGGTCAGTATGCATCATAGTGACCAGTCGTTCCACTGTTTGTTCGATTTGCATATTAGCCTTTTATTATATTAGGATTTATTCTCTCCTTTGGGATTCTTAATCGGCATATTAAAAAAGCAATAGCTTAATATCATAATGATGACTGAGAAAATAAATAAATGAAAAGGAAGTTTTAGTTCAATGGTATCATAGGTTGATAGGTTATAGCATGCCAAACACTCCTGTATTCAAAGGATTGATGGTCTAGTAGATTATCAGATAATTGCTTGCTTTTATATATAGCATAACTTTTATTCTTACTACAAACACTTCTTTTGAATATTGGCATGCAAATAAGTAATGCTTATCATTAAAATTTAAAAAGTGATTTTCCTCTCCTATGGGGAATTTATTAAAATAGTGATTTTGAATAAAAGTGATGTCAAATGGTAAACATAATTTATATTCTTTTTCTGTTGGTTAAATGGAAGTTGAAATTATTCATGAGATGGAAGTACTGAAAGCTTGTTTATCCAATCAGAGCTGACAGGTAGTTCAATGCTCACTTTTATCTGAGGACATTAAAACAATGAAACAGTATTCCCAAAGGGTGTTGTGTCCTTGCTATATTATGAAAATTACTACTGATGGTATATTCTTTTTCTAAGAGCCAGGGAGTGGGTTCCACAGAAGAACATTAGAGATGTCACATCATTAGGTAGACTGGACTTATGTGCCATAATTGATAAAGGAAAGGATAGTAAAGTAATGCCTTGCAATTTTCAAGCATCAACCTAATAGAAAAACTTCTGGGGCTGTTGGAAGTTAGGTTTGTTTTATATTTTAAATATTAATCATCATTAAAGAGCAGCAAAGCATAAAGTGGAAAAACTAAATAAATTTGTGTTCTAAAGAAGATAAACTTCCACCTTCCTAAAATTGAAGTTTGTATATTCATAAGAACTTGATGGTGCTTCTATCTTTGTATACGTCAGTTTTGGGAATTCCATCCATTGAAGAGTACTGTGAACTGAAGGTGTGAGTAAAACATTATTTCTACTTTGAAGAAATGTGTAACGTGATGTAATAAGCCAAACCATTATCTAAAGCAGGGGTGGGGGACATCAAGCCTGAGGGTAGTGTAAGGCCTGCAAAATCATTTGGTCTGGCCTGCAAAGGATTAGGGGTGAGTAACTAAATGTTTGACCAAATATTAGTATAGCAGGCTAATTTTTAAGTGATACTCCTAAAGGTCTGAGAATGATGTTATAAATATCTAAATGGCCCTTAGCAGAAAAAAGG
The DNA here is from genome assembly GCA_004026665.1 of Murina feae. Taxonomy (NCBI): domain Eukaryota; kingdom Metazoa; phylum Chordata; class Mammalia; order Chiroptera; family Vespertilionidae; genus Murina; species Murina feae. The sequence continues at coordinate 5,266 of PVJC01045872.1, forward strand.
TTCCCCACCGCTGAAAGAAAAGGGCAGAATATAGTGTCTCTGTGAGAGATACAAATGTAGATGGAAAATGCACTTCACTGAGGTAACACATACAGTGTTCATAGACTATATACCAAATATGATGCTAAGAACAACAACAAAAAAATAACGCTGGAGATAAGAAAAAACCTTTAAAGGTAAATCAAATTTAACAGAGGAACAGAAGAATTGATAGATGCAATTTCCAGCAATTGAGACAGAAGAGGAAGTATACTCTGGGGATCTAAAATTGTTATAATATACTAGAGGCCTGGTGCATGAAATTCGTGCACAGGGGAGAGTGGGGGTCCCTCAGTCCAGCCTGCCCCTCTCACAGTCCACAATTTCTCAGTGGATGTCCTACTGATGGCCTCAGTATGGCAAATGCCGTGTGTGTGTGTGTGTGTGTGTGTGTGTGTGTGTGTGTGTCACCACTGGGGGCCTGCCCCCAGCCACATCTGAGGCTCAGAGCAATCGTCCTGTGTATGTCTATCTGCTGGAGGCCTGCCCTCCAGGCACACTGTGGAGGCTTGGAGCAGGCACCCCTCTGTGTTGATCTCTCAGATTCCTGCCCTCCCCTGCATGTTGTTCTCTTTTTTGAGCTGTGGCCAGGGCTGGGTGCTGCCTGCCTGCCAGGCTTGCCTACTCCCTATCTTGCTCCAGCCACAGGGAAGTGGGGAAAACCCCACCTGCTCACTGCCTCGCTGCCGGCCCGGTCTTTTCCTGCTCCCTGATCCCCGCAAGGGGACTGGGAAGCACGCAAACGCCTTCCACTGTGACATAGCCTCTGGCCTTTCCTGCTCCAGACCTGCTCACGGGTTGTTAGTTTCTGAGGCAATGCCTGCTGGGCTCACATTGCCAGGGTTACGCTGCCAGCGTCCTTCCCCACTGCTATGGGCACCGCCATTTTTATCTCAGAGTGATGGTTAATTTACATATTACTTTTGTATTAGATAGGATGCTAAGTATAATATAATATAATTGATAATGATATAATTAATATAATATAATATAATATAATATAATATAATATAATATAATTAATATAATATAATTAATATAATATACTTAACTGCAAGTTTCAGTGTGTTCAGGTGATAGAGGATAATCAGTGATACTTCCGTGCTTAATTAATCTGGAAACAAGGGATTGTCATAAGTGGTTTAGATAAGTGCCATGCTGCCAATTTGTAATATGCTGTGAGATATTGGGGATGGGAGTGTATAAACTTAATTTTTATAATTTCTTTACTGTCTGGGAAGCAATGCTGTGTGATTGAAAGATCAGAGGAGAAGGGAAGGAACTTTTTCTGCCTTCAGCATCTGTCAGCATCATTTCAGCATCAGTAGACAGTAGCAGCTCCAAAGCCACTTTCTAAAGTGGCCCAAGCATTGCCCGTAAAGTTCCCACCACCCTCCCTCCCCTCCTCTTCCCCCACGGCCCGGTCCCCAGCCTGCTCCTTGCACAGCGTCTGGAGGCCTGTTGTTAGTCAGCCCAGCGGCTGAGCTGAATTTCTGGTTTCGGGTAGCACCTGCAGTCTTGTGTTTCTCAAGCCTTAATGGCCATAACTGCTTCTTATAGGTTCAACTTTTGCTTTAGCCTTCTAATTATCTGAGTGACCAATTACCTATATTAGATGGATGTTTTCTGATTATAGTAGAATCAGTCTAGAAATAATAATAATAAAAAACAGAAAGAAAACCAGAAAATTCCCTGGGTATTGGGATATTGAGCAACATTTAAGTATCTCATGAGCTAAAGTCATAAAAGAATTTTTTTTAAAAACGTACGTGAAACCAAATGAAAATTCAATGTATCAAAATACATGTGACACAGTGAAAGCAGTGCTGAGAGGGAAATTTATAGTGCCAAATGTTTACATTAAAAGATAAAAATACTTGCCCTGACTGGGTTGGCTCAGTGGACAGAGCATCAGCCTGGGGACTGAAGGGTTCCTGGTTTCTATTCCAGTCAAGGGCATGTACCTTGGTTGCGGGCACATCCCCAGTGGGGGTTGTGCAGGAGGCGGCTGACCGATGTTTCTCTCTCATTAATGTTTCTAACTCTCTATCCCTTTCCCTCTCTATAAAAAAAAAAAAATCAATAAAATATATTAAAAAAAACAAAAAAGATAAAAATACTCAAAAATTACTCATATAAGTTGTGCTTAAGAAATCATAAAGAGCAAATACTCCAAACCAAGCAGAAGTAGTGATAAAGATAAGAGCAGAAATAAATGAAAAGAATATGAGTAAAAATAAAGTCAATGCAACAAAGAGCTGGTTTGTAAAAAAGAAAAAAAAGGCAGTCATGTATTAAAACTTTAGCAAGACCCTTTAAAGCAGAGGTTCTCAAGCTCCTGGCCCTTTAAATACAGTTCCTCATGTTGTGACCCAACCACAAAATTATTTTCGTTGCTACTTCATAACTGTAATGTTGTTACTGTTACGAATCGTAATGTAAATATCTGATATGCAGGATGGTCTTAGGCGACCCTGTGAAAGGGGTTGCGACCCACAGGTTGAGAACAGCTGCTTTAAAGGAAGAAATACACAGAACAAACAAATCATCAATATTAGGAATAAAACAAGAGATATTACTGTAAGTACTGCAACCATTCAAAGTATACAGAGATAATATTAGCTATTTTGTACATATACATTTGATAACCTAGAACAAACAGACCACTTCATTGAGCAATGCAAATTATTAAAATTGCCAAGATAACATAGATAATCTAAGTAGTCTATTAAAGGGACTGAATATGTAACTTAAAAGATTCTGAAAAAGTAAACTCTAGGCCAGGAAGTTTCCCCCAGAGAATTTTACCATATATTTAAAGAAGCGTCAACTCAAATTTTATAGAATTTCTTCCAGAAAATACAAGGTTGAGAAAAGTGGGAGTTTCAAAGAGCACTAGGGAATCTGAAATAGTGAATTAAAGAAAGTAGAGTAAGGACCTTTGACAAACTAAATAAGGGACAGTGATCTTAATCAAGAAGGGGCAACTTGAAGGGAGCAGAGAAGAGTTTCCTGTGCAAGGCAACAGGAGAGATGGTTTGTAGGTAGGGAAGAGGTAGATATGTGTGAAGCAATCACATGTGGGGAACATGGAGCACCCTCCATGAAAACTAGAGCCTGGAGCAACCATTAAACTCATGGGAATGACCGTGGTAAAGAATAGACCACTCATCAGTTTTCCACTCCAATTTAGCGTGGACATGGCATCTACTTAGTCCAGTTGCAGCTAAGGAAATAGAAAATGATGAATTTTGTGGTTGAATCTGTATAACTCTAAATAATTTTCATTTTAGCTCCATTAAAAATGGTTCTGCCTTCTCATTTTTTCTAATACATCTTACTCATTATCACCAAACGAATCACCTAGCCAATCCCCCGATGAACTCATTCAGCTGATGCAATCTCTGAACATTTCATCGTTGCTTGATCTAGCTGCTGATATTCCTGTTGCAGGCAAGTTAAACAGATTCTCTGATTTCTTGTTACAAGATTATATCATTTACTAAATATAAAGTAGTTCATAGACCAAAATAAACCACAACAGGACCAAGCTTAGAAAGGTTAAAAGAGGCCAATTTGAAGATCCAGAAGGAAACATTTGAGGATGTTTTACTGAGAATTATCAATTCCAATAGCTTCACATGGTTTCAGAAGCTCAAGTTTCTTGGGAAAGAATCTAGTTGGCCTAACTTAGTCCACTTGGCCCTGGGTTCAGCTGCCTTTATTAATATTCCAGCAAAATTGTATCCAATAAAAACTATATATATATATATATATATATATATATATTTTTTTTTTGAACCAGAAAGTGGGGAACTGGACATTAAGAGTAAACAGAAACTAAAATAAATTCAAAACAATCAGTACTCAGACGTGTTTTGAACTTAGTCCAACATCTTAGCCTGGTGGTCGTTTTTTTCCCCTGGCTTCTGTATAGTTTCATTGTTAAATAATATTTCAACATATTTTTGTGTATATGTATATAAAAGGTCAGAAAATGCTTAGCAGAGAATAGTCCATCAATTGAATTAATTAGCCTCCTTTTTATTTTTAAATTTTTAATCTTCTATCTGAGGTTAAATGCAACAAATGGTTGTTACAATTTTGGGTCCCATTACACAGATGACTACCCCGTAGCTCAAGGCTCTCATGAAATACTCAGGTGAGCATACATATCCTTCGCAGATGAGTTAGACTTGAAAAAGCTGGTATGTTTTTTGAGGGGGCAAAAAGATTTCCTAAATCTTCCTGAATTTATTAATTTTATTTATATGTTGGTTCTTAATAGATCATTAAAACTAGGTGGCCATCTGCCAGGCATTGGACTAAGTATTGGAGTTATACTTGTGAAGAAAAGTTCGAAATCCTGCATATCATAGAATTTATAAGTTAGTGAGACTGACTAATATTAAGCAAATAAATGATAAATACACTATATAATCAGTAATTATTCTAAGCCCTATGAAAGGAAAATATACTTAAATACTTCAACACCAAACTGTAATTTACATAATTCAAGATCAACTGTTTGAAGTATTTTCAGCATTTGGACAGATCCTTACACAAACACATTTATTGATGCTGTGATAATTTTGGTAATGTTTCTTATTCCAAGTGTTTTTCAAAGAACTGAAGCAATACCAGCAAATAAGATAGAGCTCTTCCCTCACTGAGTTAATGGTGTAATGAGGGAGAGCCACAGAAAAACTAAATATAACAAAATAGCAAGTTTCACTACATTTACACATTATAAAATTAACATAACTTATTAAGATGCATAAATTAATGGCTCTCCTAATTAATTTTACCTTAACATAAGAAATATTCAATACAAAATATGATAATAACTATGCCTATAGTTAAAATAGATTATAACATAAAAATATAAGGAATCTTGAATTTATAGTTTAATGAAGATATTAAATTATCAAGAATTCTACCTCCATTAATATAAATTATTGACATTTTAAGTATAAGTTATATCCTGTACTGATTAAACACAGATGAATCAATTATTTCCATGTTGACTGAAGCATTCTATTTTTAGATCTTAAGTGATATTTATCCATTGAAGTAGAGAGGCAATGTAGCAGAGTTGTTCTGAATGTCATCTGAAGCCAGCTTCTAAAAATCCAGTGCTCTTACCAATCATCATAAGTTTTGGTCCTGGCATAAATCAAGTTCTTGTACTTCTTTCTCTTCATTAGAGAATTGGAGCCCTTGCCAGTTTGTCTCAGTGGATAGAGCATCAGCCTGCTGACTGAAGGGTCCCAGGTTAGGTTCCAATCAAGGGCACATGCCCAGATTGTGGGCTCAATGGGCTCGATCCCCAGTGCGAGCATGCAGGGGTCAGTCGATCATTGATTCTCTCTTATCATTGATGTTTCTATCCCTCTATCCCTCTCCCTTCCTCTTTGAAATCAATAAAAAAAATTTTTATAAAAAAATGGAATGTAACAACCGTATTTAATAACTAGTTTTAATCTTCCTACAAGATATTTATTATAAAGAAAATAGTAAACTATTTTTTTACTATTTTATTTAATAAGATACTTTTGATAATGAAATGAGGTGCCATTATATATATAATATAATACACACACACACACTAGAGGCCTGGTGCAAAAAATTTGTGCACTCACGGGGGAGGGGGTTCCTCAGCCAAGCCCAACCTGTGCCCTCTTGCAATCTGGGACCCCTCAGGGGATGTCCACCTGCTGGCTTAGGTCTGCTCCCCTGGAGGATTGAGCCTAAGATGGCAGTCAGACATCACTCTGACAGCCTGGGAGCCCTCGGGGGATGCCCATTTGCCAGCTGGGAGCAGACCTAAGCTTCAGTCAGACATCTTTAGCACTACTGAGGAGGCGGGAGAGTCTCCCGCCTCTACCGCTGTGCTGGCAGCTGGCAACCTGGCCTGTGGCTGAGCAGAGCTCCCCCTGTGGGAGCACACCAACCACCAGGGGGCAGCTCCTGCATTGAGCATCTGCCCCCTGGTGGTCAGTATGTGTCATAGTCACCAGTCATTCCCAGTCATTCTGCTGTTAGGGTCCATTTGCATATTACCCTTTTATTATATAGGATAGAGGCCTGGTGCATGGGTGGGGGCCGGCTGGTGTGCTCTGAAGGGTGTCCCGGATCAGGGTAGGGGTGCTGCTTGGGTTCCTGGCCAGCCTGGGTGAGGGGCTGAGTGCCATTTTCAGACTGGCCACATCCCCTTCAGGGTAGGGGCCCCTGCGGGGGTGACTGGCCAGCCTGGGTGAGGGGTTGAGGGCCGTTTTCAGGCTGACCAAGTCCCCCAACAGGGACCCTCACCCCAAGAGGGTGGGGCCATCCTAGGTGAGGGGCTGATGACTGTTTGCAGGCTGGCCACAGCCCCCAGTGACCCAAGCTCCCAGAGAGCCTGGCTGGAAGCAGGTACCTGGGGTTTATTTATCTTCTACAATTGAAACTTTGTGGCCTTGAGCTGAGGCCACAGCCTGCCTAGGCAGGCAGCTTCCTCTATTGCTGGGGAAATGAAGCCTCCTGCTTGCTCTAGCTCTGTGGCTACCAGCCGCCATATTGGTTGGGTTAATTTGCATATAGTCACTCTAATTGACTGGTGGGCATGGCTTGAGATGTAGCAGAGTGATGCAATTAGCATATTACTATTTTATTATATATATATATATATATATATATATATATATATATATATATCTTAGAGATTAATACCTAGCATAAAAGTGTTTGTTCTTAATAAAAATGAATATGTTTTGGCAGACAAAAAAAGGTATATGCTCTTTCAAGCTTTTAAAAAATATTTTGGAATGTATCTTTCCAAGAAAAAAAATGCTTACTTAGGCATTAATTGTTCTTTTAAAAATAATATACATTTTGTTTGTATAAAGTTATAAGATGTCACAGCTTTTTAGGATTATCACAATGGGTGATAATTTTTCCCTAACAGTTTTGACGTCAATTTCTACTGACGTAAAAGTGCTTATGTACCAGTGTTTCATGGAACTATTCAACCTCAAAAGCCATTTTTAGATAAATCATTCAGGGCAATAATGGCTTCTGAATTTAGGTCATATCAACGGAGGGAAAAAATCACTGATTTTTAAAAAAACATATTCAGTCATTGTTTTAATTATGCAATTTATTTTTAATTTGCAAGCTGATATGTAATAAAGTTCATTTGCAAATTTAGTTTTTTTTTCATATTGTCCAAGAAACCTTAGTTTTAAATATTAGGCAAGGTATATTTATAGGTATCTAAAAAAATCTCTAATGAGAACTATTTTTCTTTCTATTTACAAATTATTAAGTTCCTCTTCAAAATATTCTAAAAAGAGCTACAAAACTGAGTCACAATAATGTGTAATTATTACACATAACATAAGTATAGATAAGAATGAACAGGCTACAAAAAGCATATAAAAGTATTAGAAGAAGGCAACATTGTACCTCTTTCAGGAGATTTTCTGTTGTGCTGAGTGTTTTGAGAATCTGACATTTAAAAATATGGTTCCAATATAAAGAAAAGAAATTATTCATTCTCAGATGAAATGAATTGATGTTAATGGACATAGCTTTGTGGGACTGTGCAGGTCACATACAAAACAATGGCTTTTTCACTCTCAAACTCGTTAAGCTGTATGCAAGGAAATCATACAATAGAAAACCATCACAAAATAGTGTATTTTTAAAGAAACATTTAATTGAGGCTTAGAATGAGCTTTTTTTGTATAAACATTTTTTTAAAGAATGCAAGGAACTTAAAAATATATATTAAGGTATAATTGACATAAAGCATGATATTAGTTTCATGGGTTCAACATAATGAATTGATATTTATATATATTGCAAAATGATCATGACATCTACCACCATACGTAATTATTAGAAAAGCTTTTTTTTGTGTGATAAGAACTTTGCCGCCAACTGTGCCCCCTGCCAGCCTGGTTGCCCCACACAGCCTGTCCAGTCATCTGTTTGGTTGTTTCAAATGTGACGGCCCCTGGCTCTTTATATATATAGATGGAAATTTGTACCTTTTGACTCCCCTTTACCCATATTTCACTGACCCCCAAACTCCTGCCTCTAGCACTTTCCAATCTGTTCTGTGTGTCTATGAGCTTGGCTTTTATTTTTTTGTCTTTCTGTTTTGTTTGTTTTTAGATTCCACATATAAGTGAGATCATGCAACATTTGTCTTTGTCAGTTTGATTTATTTAACTCA
>PVJC01045873.1:0-13535 GCA_004026665.1 Murina feae
GGCCAGGCTTTATGCTAGTTTTTTTCATTGAAATGTAATTTACATAGAGTAATGCGCAATTTTTAAATGCTTCGTCCAATGACTTTAAACACATGTAGACACCTGTGCAGAAACACAGCACTCTACAGAGATGGAATATGTATATCACCTCACTTCATTGTTAAAATGTTCAAGGTATTAGCAAGGTGGGATGGGGAAAGTAAGGCTCAGATAAATGAAGAGACTTCCCAGCGGTCAGATAAGTGACAAGACTTTGAAACTCATGATCATCTGACTCCAAAGACTATATCCTTCACACTAAGCCACAATGCTCCCATCAAAAAAAAAAAAAAAAAAAAAAGGATAGTGAGAATATGGAAATCAATATTTATGGGAAAAAATCCAAAAGTAAATTATTATTTTTATTTAAAATGGATAGAAGCCTGGCTGGTGTGGCTCAGGGGCACACTTTTAAAAGATGCCATGTGAACATTTACAATGCCAGGAATTGTTCTGGGCATGTGGAGGAAGCCATGTACCAGACAGATAAATTCACTCTATTGTGAAGCTTATAACCAACAAATGAAGATGATCTGAAAAGGGCGTGATGCAGAGAATTAAAATATGTGGACATTGTGACTAACTTATGTGAGGTTATCGGAGAAGACTTCTCTTAAGAGGCCACAGTTAAGCTGAGGTGTGTATGACAAGAAAGAAAGAGCCAGGTGAAGCTCATGGGAAGAGTAGTTTTTAGCCAGAGGAACAGCTGGTACAATGGCATTAGAAGGAAAAAAGCTTAGTACGTTCCAGGAACAGAAAGAGAGGTAGGAGGCTAAAGTGGAGTGGAATGGGGACAGCAGTAGTTGTAGGAGATGGAGTCGTAGAGATGGGCAGGAGCCAGACCATGTAGGGTTTGGCAAGCCAAGATAAGAAGCTGAGATTTTATTCTACACATGATGGATAGTGTTCGGGATGAGAATGACATGATCTGTTTTTTTATTTAAAAATACTAACTGGCCGCTGATAGAGAATGGACAGTAGGGGAGCAAACACAGGAGCAGAAACAGCAGTTAAGAATCATCTGTGATAGAACAGATAATGGCGACTGGACTAGAGTTTAACAGAAGCCAAAATAAATGGATGGATTCAGGATCTACACATGGAAATAAATGAACAGATTCATCAGTTAAGTTTGAGGATAAATTGGGGTTGGGATAGGGCTAAGATGCAAAAAAGTGAAATGTCCCAATGTTGAGCTTGAGGACAAGGCTAGCTGGAGGTGTCTGGAAGAGGAACAAGTCTGGGAAAGAAAAAGAAACGTTCTACCTGGGATATGTTCCATTTGAGATGTTAGGGAAAGGAACCTCTACATGAATATGAAATTGGATCTCTGAGTCTGCAAAACTTGGAGCTATGGATTTGGAACTCACTGGAATTCTTATGGCATTTCAAGCCACAGGAGCAGATGAGATCATCACTGATTATAGAGGTAAAAGAGAAAAAGTCAAAGGACAAAGCCCTGGGATACTAGATATTGAGAGTTAAAACAAAACAACAAACAAAAAGAGCAGGCAGCAAAAGAGATCGAAGAGGTAGGAGAGAAACCAAGAGAAGAAATAGTTTCATAAGTAGGAAGTAGTTAAATGTATCAAATGCTTTAAAAGGCCATATAAGAACAAACAAGTGACCATTAGAAGGCTTATATTTTCAATATTTAGTTTAATATGAGGAAAGACCTCTTCCAGAATCAAGATCACTTATATTCCTGAAGAAACAAGACAATCTAAACAAACACAGATCACTCTCTACTCCCAAATTCCAGCTGAGAGCCCTGCTACCCTTGGGAATTCTGAAAATGAACCTGAGAATCTGGTGTCCTCTTTGTCCTCACTCTCTAATACACAGAAATGCACCAACATCACATCAAAATTATCAAAATAAGTGCATTGAAAGTTCAACTAAGTGGATTCTGCTCTTTTCAGTGGTCTATACATAAGAAAAAGTGTGTGTGTGCTTCCTAGGCCTACGAGGGTACTGCCATGTGGAATATGTTATTTCTTCACAAATCTATTCAAGAATGTATTCATAAAGTCTCAGATAAAGCATCCAATAAAAAATATGTTACACATGTAAGGTATTTCTTAAATACCTTTTATTCTTTTTTTAAAAAAAATATGAGTGTCATGTCAAAAATAAAGCCAAATTAGTGAATTCTTTCATGAAATGATGAGCAAGAAACCTCTCAGGTTTCCAAAAGTTGATGTGAATGGGGTGAAGAGGAGGTCAGAGGCAGATGTGAGCCTTTATTTGGAGAGGCAGGGAGTGGACAGTTGTGTGTGTGCATGTGGGAGCACATCCATGAGCCCAAGTCATTTGAAATGCAAAATTGAAGGATGATGTATCCCTACTCCAGCCAGTCCCAACAACTGGCAAGAAAGAAAACTGATGACACAATGCAGATGTTTTCTGAAGAGATGTTCTAAAAACACAAGTTACCATTATTGTTTTTTTCAAAATTGAAGTGATAAAGCGCAGCCCAGAGCTGAGGTGACAACCCTGGCAGAACCTACCGTATTTTCCAGCGTATAAGATGACTGGGTGTACAAGACAACCCCCAACTTTTGAGAAGATTTTCCTGGGTTAAAAAGTCCGGACGGAGACTGTATGCAGCACAAAAACGAGCCGACCGGAGACACTTGCAGTCTCCGTCCCGCTCCATTGAAATGAATGGAGTGCGGCCGTTTTTGAGGTCCCCCCACCGTATGCGGCCACCGTAGATTTTCCAGTGTGGCTCGGAAGTTTCAGCATCCACCCTATAAGACGACACCCAACATATAAGATGACCCCTGACTTTTAAGAAGATTTTCCTGGGTTAAAAAGTCATCTTATATGCCGGAAAATCCGGTATGTATGCAGTTGAAAATATGTATGCAATGCAAGGTGCTTAGGTACCGTAAGAGAGACACAGATAACAATTATTCTTACTCCTATAAGATCTCCTTTAAATATATGCTTTCCAAGAACTGAAGGGGGCACAGCACTTTTTGGCATCTTGAGTTACTTGCCGTGTTGAGATGCACTGGAAGAGGCTCCCAGGAGCAAGGAAGCCGTGCTGTAATGAAAGCACCTGTGGGGCAGGTAAGCTCCTCCTTACAGGGCTATGCTATCAACAAGAAAGCTACAGTCAAAACAGGATTATCCATAAATGTATGTGAGACCATGCTGATGCTCAGGAATAATCAGGGAGGAGCACGTATAAGAACTAAGGCTCTCTGGCTAGCAGGTGGGGCCATTGGCCAGCATGTGTGGCCATTTGCACAATGACTTTATTCCTAACTTAGGCTAACTCAGACAGTGGGTTTTGCTAATAATAAAGTACATGTATTGCTATATTCAATTCTATGTTGATCTGCCTCTTATTAACTGTATTAAGCTATTTACACAGTGGCCTTTTGTTTGAAGAGTTTAGTGAAGACATAGCACAAATAGTTTCATTGATGCTAATCACACCAGTGCAGTGAAACAAACTTGTGTTTGAGTAAGTTAACATAGGTGAGAACTTCCCATTCTTGTGACATTTTCCAAGCTAGTAGACTTGAAATTATGCCATTCCCAAAGAATTTTGGGGCAGGAAGTTTCCTAGGATAACACAGGCACATTTAAGTGAAATTTATGAAGAGAAGCTGATGTGAGAAGCTGTGAGACTATTGCCAGCATAAAAGTCAGTGTTGCCAGGGAGTGAGGCAGCTGACACGTGGCCTGCTGAGGGAGGGCGGAGGGACATCCCTGCTAACAAGGAGGAGGCTGGCCTGAAGCAGCAGGTGCTCAAGCCCAGGACCTTCAGAGCACACAGGGCAGTGGCCAGAGAGGGATGCCTTTAGGAGGAGGGAGGCGTGACACCTGGCAGGAGCGTGCTGCAGAGAAGGACCAACACAGAGACAGGGGGCCAAGGCAAGGTCACTGGGTGTGGGTGGGCACCCTCAATAAGCAAAAAGTCAAGATTCTCAACATCTGATTCTAGCATCTGATTAGCATCAGTGGTGAACATCAGTAAGGCTCCTCGGTAATGTGAAGGGAAGTTCAGTGGTGGTTGGGTCAGGATGGCCCAGACCAGGAAGCTTTAGATGAGGTGCTTACCTGGGGACCACCACGCCGATAGGCCCTGCTGTCACTCTAAACCCAGCTAAGCCCATGTCCCAGCCTGCACACCTGAGCTCCTCCTCTTTCTCTCTCCTCGTTTTCCTTGTTCTCTCCAGCTTGAAAAAATATATACCCTGGGGGTGTCTGATATGCATGACACACACACAAAGAAAGATTTATTTAAGAAAGATTGCTTTTTCTAAATAAGATGGGAAAATTGTATTCTCTCAAATATAGATAGCAAACACATCAGATAAAGAGAAAAAGCAGGTTTACCTAATATTCTTTGGAAAAGGAATTAAACTTACTGAAAAAGATCAGCCAAGGGACTTTGGTGCATGCATTTAAGCATAACTAATGGACACAAAACACTGGGGGGTAGGGGAGGCTGGGCGAAGGGCAGGGGGAAAAAGAGATATATGTACTAATCTTTGTAAAACTTTATGTAATAATAATAATAATAATAATAATAATAATAATAAAGTGGAAGATAAGAATAAACAAGAGGAAGGACAACTGTATAGTTCATCAGCACTTATCGGTCATTCAACAAGCATGGCTTGGCACCTAATGTATGCTGTAGACTCCTGCATATTGTTGGGAGAACAAAGATGAAAGGAATCTGCTCCCTACCTCAAGTTTTCTAAGAAAGAAATATTACAAAAATAAATAAAGTACAATATAAAGTGCTCTCTCTTAGGTAGCGTAAGAATGATATTAATAAAATTACACTTCTTTCTATAAGATTCTTATAGAATCTTATACTTGAGGCCCGATGCATAAAATCTGTGTACTTGGAGGTAGGGAGGGGGAGGAAGGGGTCCTTCAGCCCAGCCTGCACCCTCTCACAGTCTGGGAGCCCTTAGGGGATGTTTGATTGACAGCTTAGGCCCAATCCCCACGGAGAGCCGGCCTAAGCCTTCAGTCAGACATCCTTAGCACTGCTGTGAAGGCAGGAAAGGCTCCCACCACCACTGCTGTGCTCACCAGCCATGAGCTCAACTTCTGGCTGAGCGGAGCTCCCCCTGTGGGAGCACATTGACCACCAGGGCACAGCTCCTGCATTGAGCATCTGCCCCCTGGTGGTCACTGCACATATAGCTACCAGTTGTTGCACTGTTTGGTGAATTTGCATATTAGCCTTTTATTATATAGGATTACATAGGATATCAACTATAAAAGGTGGAGCATCAAGTCATTTAAAAAGAAATGTACTGTTTTTTTCTACTAAAAATGTATCCATAGATTAAATTTATAATCCTGAATGTTACTTTCAGAGGAAAGGAGGCCCTGAAATGGAGTCAGTCTGGCTGAAAGTTAATCCTTTGTGGTTAGCAGATAATGACTCAGTACTGTACTCAACAGGTAATCTCCCTTCATCTGAGTGGAAGGTCTGACCTCCAAAGAATCCTCTGAACCCAGACTCAGTGAGGCAGCCCAGCCAAAGATGGAAACCAGTCTTACTTCTGACTCATGCTGTTGAAGTTAGGACACAGGAGCCAAACTGAAAGAGCTCCCAATGGCTAAATAATTGGACCAAAAATAAATGATGGTGTTGGGTTACCACCCAATTAATAAAATAAATATCCATGATCCCATATGGATATAATTAAAAGGTTGAATAAATAAATATATGGGGGAAGAATTGGTTAATCTTCCTTACAAAGTAATTCTAATTCATAAATATAGAAAAAATAAGTGAAATAAAATATCACCACTTAAACATTGCAGCAATATGCAATGCAGGCAAGATCCACTGATAAATACTAAATTAGTGAGGAAAAACAAACTTCATATTTGCATAGCTCAAAGTACCTCTCCTCAAATATTTGTCAATTGTTGTGGTATCTTAACTATCTCTACAATTTTTTTAATACTCCTCCCTAATTTTCCTCTCCTTGAGTGTGGGCTGAACAATTTGTTTCTAACAAATAGAGTATGGGAAAGGAAAATGACTAATGACTAACTTTACAGTAGAGAAATCTAGCAGACACCATTTTAACCATGGTATCAAGGTTAACATTACCAGTAATATGGAATATGTTATCATAAACACCTGATGTAAAGCAATAAGAAGGGCAGGTCACTTCTTTTATATTTTTCCCCCAAATGTATAACTGTAATCATAAGAAACCTCAGACAAATCCCAACTGAGGAAGATTCTACAAAATTCTACCTGACCACTATTCAGAAGGTTCCAGGTTATGAAAGACAACGAAATATTGAGAAACGTGGGAGAATAAGGAGACACAACTACTAAAGGCAATGTGGTATGTTGGACTGAATTCAGGAATAGAAAACAAAACAATAGCAACAACAACAATAGCAACAACAAAAACAGGAAAACCCGAATAAAGTCTGCTGTTTAGTTGATGCTATTGTACCAGTAATGACTTCTTAGTTTTGATTACTGTAGCATGATTAGAGGAAGCTGAGCGAAAGATACAGGGACTTTCTGCCATCTTTACAATTCTTCTGTAAACTTAAAATTATTTCAAAACAAAAAGTTTTAAAAACATTATGCTTAATTTAACTTCTTTAGATACGCCACTTAAAAATTACTATGCTTTTGTTTTCAAAGAATTTACAAGACATTTAACAGATTTGTGGCTGCTGTGAGAGTGGCAACATGTGAACATTAGCCTGGGAACCTGAAGACTTTGGTCCAAATGCCAGCCCCATCAACAAGCATGACCTCAGGCAGCATAGGGATTCCTCAAGTCCAATCTTCTTTCCTTAAAATAGGAGTTTCTTATCCCTTAAAATAATGAGTTTGGACAACATGGCTCTTAGAGACCCCTTCTATCATAAAATAACAAAAAAGAAAAAAGGTAAAGGGAGAAGGACTTCTATTTCTAAGGAAACATAAAACTCAAAGTATTTTTCAATGTAAAACCTGTACCAAAAATAAATGTCAATAAATTAAATAATGATCAGACATCTCAGGAGCACACCAGTGATCACCTCAAAGTACTGGTGACCCAGCTCAAATCGCAAAGAAACTGGTGTTTGAGACTTGACTCATTTTCCCCCTGGGAGGGAAGTTAACCTACTATACAGTCACCAACCACAAAGAAAAGATAATTCAAAGGTGGTGGTTCCAAATAAGAGGTATGGTCTGTCCTGGCTCTGACAAAGCTGTCAGGCCCACTGCAACCTGCAAGGGCAACACCAAGGGCATCCAAGGGCATTGCTGCATGAAGAAGCAGGTTAGGAGCAATGCCTGCACCTTCAGACGCACAGGGAATTGCTTACTTCCAATTTTTTAAGTTAAATTATAAGTCCATTCATTCAAGAATCACAATGCTCTATGTTAAGTGAATACCAAAAATAGCCAGGAAAGAGTATAATTGTCTTCAATGCTGTTTGCAGTCTTTATTATAATATTTAGCCTCTTTTTCTTATGTGAGCAATTAGTGGGGCTGCTATGGCTACATAATAAGGTCTTAGAAGAGGAGGATTCTTTGCCCTCCAGTTACTGAAAGCAAGCTTATTAAGAATGACACAGGAAGAATTGCAAGCATTCATTTTCTAAATTTCAGTGCCCTTTTCTGTAAAGTCAAAGGGTACTATACAACGTGTCAGGGACCCACAATGCAGATACTCCCATTTCACTGAGAAACCCTTACAGACTGCAAGTCCCTAAGTGAATCCCTGTGAGAGGCAAGGATTCAGAATGTCACTCTTTTCCCAAGAGAGAGCAGGTTTTGATTGTGGAACACGTTACATTAATGAAGCTTTGCTGGCAGCTGGTGAGTGAAGCTCTGGGTAGCACAGTGCATTTTTGCTAATACTGTGTTACAAAGAGCCAAGCCTGAGCCATGCTCCAATTACGTTGGAAGACAGGAGAGTACAAGTGAATACTATTTTTTGGTAGTTATTTAATTTGATATAGTTTCAAACTTACCAAAAAGTTACGAAAAAGAAAACAAAAGGCTCCCCTATACCCAGATTGAATTATGTTCATGTAAAATATATGTAACACGTGAGGAGACAATTTGAGACTATACATAGCCTGGTTCCCATCAAACTTTCATCTACTAGTATCAGCATCCAGGCATGACTTTTGCTCAGATCAATTACAACAGGACAGAAGTGAAATGGTGATTTTTCCAAGTCCATTATTTCTTCAACATTTATTACTTGGCATTCTATGCTTAGGAAGAGCCAATCTTCATCTTTTGTTTATTTATTCATCAGTTTATGTCAGTTTTGACTCGGGATGCTTATTTTATTCAATGGTCTATAATTTATTACTATCATTATTTTAATGCTACAATTGTCAAGGGAAGGTTTTTTTGAAAGAACATTTAAGGCACTGAGTTTTTCCAACGTTTCTTTTGAAAGCAAATGGTCCCTTTGCCTGAAAACATTTTGAGGGAAAAAAATATGTGTCCTCTTGTCTGAACAGAAACACTAACAAGTCCATTCCCTGCTTAGAATCTCCTGTCTGGACACATTACTCCGTCACAGCACAAGATCTCTGTCCTGCTCCCCATCCAGGCCTGCAGTTAATTACATGGACAGACAGATGCTGAGCAGCCTGAGGCTTTCTCTGACACCGCAGCGAGGCTGGGCTCCACTCAACAAGCAGGTAGTGAGTAAAGACAAATGCTGTTTGACAAGGCGGCATATCCCAGCACCCAGGGATGGCAAACGGACAGGCCACTCTGTGTTCCCAGGCAAAGGCAGAGAAATATCAGGCAGATCATTTCTGACAGAAATCATATCACAGCCGCACTTCTAGACAGAGTCCGTGTGAATGAAATGATACACTTTCTGTTTCCCATCGTCCCCTTTAACAAAAAGCAAGGATATCAAAGGTACATCGAAGGTGACAGCTCCATCCAAGGTGGTTAGCAAGATTTTATAAGCTTGGTTTGCCTTTGGAGATATTAAAGCATTAGCAACAGTTCGATTTGGATGCTGTAGCTATTCCCCCGGATTGAAATGAATTCCCAGGTTCTTCGCTACTGCCACATTAAGTGCTCTATGTTCAGTGAGTGTTGTGTCAAAGTAAAAAATTAAAGTCATGAGTAATCTTTATTTCATTGAGGAAAATAGGATCAATATATGAGCCTTTCCTAAGATTTATTAAGTGACAGTTAAGTGAAAAAGTAGTTTCCCAGATGTAAACTCATGCTGGAATATAGGCCAAGGTTATTTTAGAGGCCACCTAATGACTTATTCTTACAAAATAAAAATTTCACCTCAAATAGTATAATTTGGAGGGAAAATAATATTTTTATCCAATAAATATAGACATAATGTTGTCAATGCTTGAGTTGTCAATGACTGTGAATTAACACATTTTTTGCGGGAAATGAGTAAAATTGGATCCACTAGGGAGACTGTCAATGGACATGAGGAAACATACATTGGAACCTCTAGTTGGAACCGGCAAAAATAAAAATGTTTTACGTCATTGTCATGTGTGTGCCGCTCATAAACTACGCAGTGAAACGCAGTACATGTGCAAGTTTTGTAATGTACCCCTGCACAAAGGAAAGTGTTTCAAACACTACCACACAGTGGCGGGAAAATGCCCACTTACAAAGTGTTAAAATAATTCCTTTCAAAGCATAACTAAATTATCTACTCTAATAAAAGAGTAATATGCAAATTAACCATCACTCCAAGACACCTAAGCCACGGCCACCAGCCAAGCCATGTCCCCAGCCAATCAGAGCGGCTGTATGCAAATTAACCCAGCCAAGATGGCAGCCGGCAGCCACGGAGCTAGAGTAAACAGCAGGCTTCCATTGCAACTGCCTGCCTAGGCTGGCTGAGCCTCTGCTCACAGTAACAATGTTTCAATTATAGAAGCCACTGAGCTGAAGCAAACAGGTTTCCTTGCCTGACTAGGCCTCCGCTCAAAGAAACAAAGTTTCGATTATAGAAGATAAATAAACCCCAGAAACCTGATTCCATCCAGCCTCGCTGGGACCTTGGGTCAATGGGAGCTATAGGCAGCCTGAAAATGGCCCTCAGCCCCTCACCCAGGCTGGCCAGGCACCTCAGTAGGGACCCGAATCCTGAAGGGACTGTGGCCAGCCTGAAATGGCCCTCAGCCCCTCACCCAGGCTGGCCACACCCCTTTGGGGTGAGGGTTCCCACTGGGGGGCTTGGCCAGCCTGCAAACAACCATCAGCCCCTCACCCAGGCTGGCCAGGCATGCCAGCAGGTGGATATCCCCCAAGGGGCCCCAGACTGGGAGAGGGCACAGGCCAGGCTGAGGGACCCCCCCCCACCCAGTGCACAAATTTTTGTGCACCGGGCCTCTAGTCTTAATATAATTATTTGTTAAACGGTTTTGTTTTTTTACTGGGTTTGTGGAGGGTACTTAAGTGTCATGTTACAGAGACAATAAAACAAACTAATATGTAAGTTCTAACCAACCGCTGTTTTCAGAAGGCAAGCAAAAACCCCAATACAACCTGCTGTGAGCATACTGTTGGATGAAAGACCATCAACAATGATCACTCCCGAAGGAGAACCACCTAGGAGAGCTATTTGTCAATACCAAATGGAGCTGGAAGTTGGCATACTCTTTACTCATAGTAATCCCACTTTCATGTGTACACCCTGGAGAAGCTCTTGCAGTCATACCCACAAGAAATATCAAGGAATATGCACTGTTTACAATATTATGCAATAATTAAAACTAGCAATAAGTAGCTAGTAATATTGTGTAGTAGATAAAAGATAGATTCACAACCACCATCATAGATAAATCTCAAAAACATAATGCTGAGCAAAGAAAGCAAATGACCAAATGTAATAGTAAAAAGTTGCAAATAGTCTATGTCTACCAAAGGAGAAGAGATAAATAAATAGTGCTGTACTCAGAACCATACAGGAATGAAATTAAATTAGAGGTAAGTATGTAACCATGAATAAGGCTTAAAAATATGTGCACCATTAAAAGCAAGAAAAAATAGTAAGTTCAGCAGGAGATCATTTAGATAAAGATTGAAAACATCCAAAACCATACTATATATCATTTCTAGAATAAAATTAAAATATGCATGTGAATAGTGAGCACTAATTCAGGATAGAGGTATAATCTGTAGATGAAACAATAATTTTCAATTTCTGAAAAGTAATCTAAAGCAAATATGGCAAAATGTTAAGGATCTATTAAAGCTGAGTAGACAGCAATGGGTGGTCATTACCGGTAAATTATTCTGCATTTTTTTTATGCTTGTTTGAAAAATTTCAAAATAATTTTGAAGAGATTGTATCTATCATATCTTTCCCAATATTGCTCTTTGGTTTCCTGTTTGGCCTTTCACAGAATGTCTTTCTAATATATTTCATTGCTATTTTTTAATTTTCTTTTTAATATTAAAAATAGTTTGGTTTTCAAGACCACTTCTGTGGGGACATTTCATATTGAAAATAAAGACATATTAAGTGGAGACCTTTTACTTTAGTAAATTTTTAGCAGATGGAAAGTTCAGTTAAGGAGGCATTGTCTGTTTTTACTCTTTCTCTCTTGTCCCAATGTATGGCAACAGGTCTACATGTACCTAGCAGGTGCTCAGTAAACATTTGCTGTTATACTTCTTAGCACTTCAGAAATTAAGTTTTCATACTTCCATGACCATTTTTTTAAAGTATTTTTAATTACTTTATCATCAAAATAAAGGACTTAAGAACTTTATCTGCTCTTCCATATATATATACATATATATATATATGAAACTATATTCAAAGGAAAGTAAGAGAACATTATTGAAAACAGTAGCAGGCTAGCAAGAGCATGGTTTTACAATATACAGGAACCCATTTACTAGTATTTACACACAATTGGATATTTATTTAGGGAGTCCCCTACATAGATATGATAAATACACATAAAACTATATAATCCTATATAATAAGAGCCTAATATGCTAAGAGTCTGGTTGTCCAGTCAGCTGTTCAACCAATCAAAGCATAATGTGATAATGATATGCTAAGGCTGCTCATCTGCTTGCTATGACATGCACTGATCACCAGGGGGCAGTTGACCAGTCTCTATTATGTGCACTGACCACCAGGAAGCATACACTCCAACCGGTAGGTTAGATTGCTGCTGGGGTCCAGCCAATCAGGTTTGAGTAAGATGGGCCGGACATGCTCTGGAGCCCTCCCACAGTGCCTCCCCGGCTGGCCATCCTCCCGTGTCCCTCCCCAGCCCCGACTGTGCACTGGTGAGGTCCCTCGGCCTGACTTGCACCCTCTCACAACCCGGGACACCTTGGGGATGTCAGAGGGCCAGTTTTGGCCCGATCCCACATGCCAGGCCAAGGGACCCCACTGGTGCACAAATTCATGGACCAGGTCTCTGATGTAATTATAGTTTAATATTTAATAAAATGGTATTCATAGTGTTTTCATTTTTGTCTTCAAATGGGCCTGATAAAAGAGTGATACCAAACCAACTCTAAAGGTAACTGCAAAGAAGAATAACAGGTTTTTCATCAATCTGGTATGAATGAAACCATCAGAGCCAGGAATAGTCAAGGACACACCACCACCCAGTATGCTTGTGGTAGGAAGCCTTTGAGATAGCCCCAAGATCCTTGCTTCCTGCTATTTACATCCCAAGCTGGCTCCCTCAATGACAGACTTAATTGTAACCCCCAAAATTCATGTGGAAAAACTAACACCCAATGTGACTTGTGACTTGACTGTATTTTGAATAGCACTTTTAAGGAGATAATTAAGGTTAAATGAGGTCATAAGGGTGGGTACCTAATCCAATAGGACCTGCATCCTATCTAAACTAATAAAAGCGAAATATTAAAATTAACCGTTTCTCCGAGATGGGTAAGCCATGCCCACCAGCCAATCAGAGCGGCTATATGCAAATTAGCCCAGCAAACATGGAGGCCGCCACTCACGGACCTGAGTAAAGGGCAGTTTCCATTGCGGCAGGAGCGAAAGTGAAGCTGCGCCCGCTCAGCTCAGCTCCGATTAAACTAGCTCTAGCGAAACACAGATTTGAAACAATGTAACAATCATAGAATCCTCCAGAGCTGAAGGAAAGAGCAGCTCCGGCCTAACCAGTAAAAGTAACAATTGTTTCATTATAGACGCTGCCAGGTGAAGCAGAAAGGAGGCTTCCTTAGTAGTTAGTAGGCTGCCTTAAAGGAATAGTGTATCAATTATAGAAGATAAACCAACGCCAGGCCTCAAAGGAACAGCATCAATTATAGGAGATAAATCGCAGAAACCTGCGTCCAGCCAGCCTTGCTGGGACGTTGGGTCAATGGGAGCTGTGGGCAGCCTTAAAGCCCCTCACCCAGGCTGGTCAGGCACGCCAGCAGGTGGACATCCCCTGAGGGGTCCCAGACTGCGAGAGGGCACAGGCCGGGCTGAGGGACCTCCCGAGTGCACAGAGCGGCTGCAGGGCGGGACAGCGCAGG
>PVJC01045874.1:0-13537 GCA_004026665.1 Murina feae
CATTGTGTAGATGTACCACAGTTTTCTAATCCATTCATCTGCTGATGGGCACTTAGGCTGTTTCCAGATCTTAGCTATGGTGAATTGTGCTGCTATGAACATAGGGATGCATATATCCTTTCTGATTGGTGTTTCTGGTTTCTTGGGATATATTCCCAGGAGTGGGATCACAGGGTCAAATGGGAGTTCCATTTTTAATACATTCTTTTCAAAATCCTCACTTTCTTCCAGGGGTGGAGTTTCCCAAAGAATTCCAGGCGAAAATCTAACGGAACACAGTGCCAGAACTGAATGATTCCACAAAATGCAGACTTCCCTTAACACAACTTGGACACTTTACTTGGAGGAGAGGACAGAAGATAGAGCTCTATCCTTTGCTCTGTTTATACCACAATGGCCTCAGGACAAGGAGTGTGGGGTCATTCCTGGCCAGCTGGTAGCAGGGAGAATGCCTCTCTTAAGAACACTCTCAGAAGTAGCCCCAAGAAGCCTAGGGGCTGTGGCACATCATGTTATTTTGAGCCTCAGGGAAGGAAGCCCACAAACAAATGCTCAGAAACTATCCAAACACCACAAAGGGCAAATACCTCCAGGTCCAGGGTGAAGTCTGTTGTTTGAGTCTTTGTGGTGCAATGATCTGAAAACCAGACAATCACCCAAGTTATTGTAAATGGAAGCATGGAGTGGATAATCAGAGATGATGAGTTAGGGCAGGGTTCCATAAGCTGTTTTGCAGGGTCGCACTGTTCAGTTATGTGGAGCTGTTCCAGCACAGGGGACTGAGCAGAGAGAAGCAGCACAGGAGAAAGAATGTGGTGAGGACAGACACACCACATTCAAAAAATACATCCAGAAGGGACTGTCCTACAATTATCCCTTGAGAACTATATCGTGCAGCCTTAGGTCACTTGACTCGCTTATATTTCTCTCAGGGGAACAGAAGACATTTATCTTAAAAGTCTATTATTCTTCTACTCTTTCTATGTAGCAGCTTATTTTACACTAGAGGCCCAATGCACACAAATTGTGCACTCGGGGGAGGGGGGTCCTTAAGCCTGGCCTGTGCCCTCTCGCAGTCTGGGACCCCTTGAGGGATATCTACCTGCTGGCTTAGGCCCACTCCCTGGGCGATTGGGCCTAAGCTGGCAGTCAGACATCCCTCTAGCAGCCCGGGAGCCCTTGGAGGTTGTCCACTTGCTAGCGGGGAGCAGGCCTAATCTGCAGTCCGACATCCTTAGCGCTACTGAGGAGGCGGGAGAGGCTCCCGCCATCACCTCTGTGCTGGCAGCCATCAGCTTGGCTTGTGGCTGAGCAGAGCTCTGCCTATGGGAACACACTGACCACCAGGGGATAGCTCCAGCATTGAGCATCTGCCCCCTGGTGGTCAGTGTGTGTCATAGTGACCAGTCATTCCCAGTTGTTCTGCTGTTAGGGTCAATTTGCATATTACTATTTTATTATATAGGATGACCTTTTCACTTGAAAAGCTCATAGAGAAACACACTCTACACAAGAAAATCTCTCCTTAGAAAGCATCGGAAAAACTCTAAATCATGTATTCCCAAAGATACATTCACCCCCTATGTTCATTATTCATAGCGGTCAAGACATGGAAACAGCTGAAGTGTCCTGTGACCACAGATAAAAGGAGATGTGGTACATATACACCACAGAATACTACTCAGCCATAAGAAAGAAAGACAGTGCCATTTACAACAACATGGATGAACCTGGAGAACACTATGTTAAGTGAAATAAGTCAGTCAGAAAAAACTAAGAACCCTATGATTTCACTCATATGTGGGATATAAAACTCAGACATAAACAGCAATGTGGTGATTGCCAGAGGGAAGGGGGAGGGGGTAAAAGGAATCCTAATATTGGTGATGGGAGAAGATTTGACTTTAGGTTGTGGAAACACAGTGTAATATACAGATCTTGTAACACAGAAACCCACATCTGAAACCTATATGATCATGTTGATCAATGTCACCCCAATAAGTTTAATTTTAAAAATGATGATAATTAACAAATGGGAAAAAAAATCATCGGAAACCAAGTTAACAAAATAGGCCAGAAACCAGCTTCTCTTTAAAGAGGCTCTCTCCTTATCCTATGATGAGATGTCACAACTTGTAATTTAGAAGATATTAACTTTAACACATACCATATAAGCAGGTGAGAGTTTCTGGGGACTATCACCTTTATGGATAGTTGGTGTGAGGTGTTTCTTAATGAAATGCTCTGTGTTCTGTAAGAACACATTATCAGCCAATGTTAACAATAGCTACTCTGGATGATAAAATTGCAGGTGGTTTTTACTTTCATCTTTATGCTTATCTGCTTTTCTACATTTTCATAAGGCTGTATCATTTTTTCATTTTATAGAAGTTACTAGAGGCCCAATGCGCGAAATTCGTGCAAGAGTAGGCCTTCCTTCCCCCCAGCTGCCGGCACCAGTTTCTCTCTGACACCTGGGACCTGGGCTTCCCTCCAGCAGCCGAGATCTAGGCTTCCCTCTGGCCCTGGCTTCGTCCGGAAGGTTGTCCGGTCTAATTAGCTTATTACGCTTTTATTATTATAGATTTTGCTGGAAGAAAGTGTGTTAACTGAGATTTTTCTTGCTCCAAATGATGCGCAAAATACAATTAAAGGATCAAATTACAGCAACAATGATTGTTGGACCTTGGCCTGAATCTTTACAACCAACAAACTCTATACTCTTGCATAGTGAATGGATACATACTGGCCTTTCCATCTTTAAAACAAGGCCACTATGTAATTATACAATGGAGATACCAAATTTTAGAGATGGGGCCAACTATTCAGACAGCAATAGAGACAGCTGCTCTATCTTCACACACTGTTTTATCAGAGCATTTCAGATTACAGTGAGGGCACCTAACCCTACAGATCAGACTAATGATATTTTATTGATTTGACAAGAAAAAAAAAAAGCAAGTAAGGGTGGGAAGCTCTCATGAGAGAGTAGCATTCATTCAGAAACAAAGATTGCATTTCCAGAGTTAGAAGACATCTGATACTGAGGGGATGCCATGGCATCAAAGATGAAACTTAGATATTCTTCTCCTCGTTCGAACTTCAGAATTCCTGACTGAGATCTCACAATCACTGCACCCATTAGCAACAGACACTGGCTGCCATGTGAGAAATAACTCACACAGTTATCCAAAAGCCCTAAAGCAGGGATCCTCAAACTTTTTAAACAGGGGGCTAGTTCACTGTCCCTCAGACGGCTGAAGGGCCAGACTACAGTTTAAAAAAAAAAAAAAAAATCTATGAACAAATTCCTATGCACACTGCACATATCTTATTTTGAAGTAAAAAACAAGGCGGCAAAAACACCCGGCGGGCCAGATAAATGTCCTCGGCAGGCCACATGTGGCCCGCGGGCCATAGTTTGAGGACCCCTGCAAGTGATGTTAAACTCCCACTAAGGGTAAAACCTTTCACACTCCTATTTAGGTGTGGCTAGTTACCCAATTTTTATACAATATGTAAACTAAGGATAATTAGGCGATTTGTATTTGGTACTAAATACAAATATTTGGTACTAAAGCATGGTCTTTGGGCTCCTAATTGCAAAGAGAGACGAAGTGAAAAGGATAATCGGAAACTAAACAAGTCCTTAGACAAATAGGATCACAGTTCTTAGTGAACAGCAGCTTTTGTAAGCAGCTTTTGTAAACACAGCCTAAATCGCTAACATGACGGTCTTGGTGATTTATGTAAGGAAAAAGAGCTTAACTAACCATGCGATAAAGGAATTGTATCAAGGGTATTCACTGATATGAAATACTTCACCAGTTAGTTTTTTAGCAACTCACTCTAAAATCTTTCAACTGAACTCAGCAGATCTGCTAACAATGTTATAATCTGAATGCCTGATTCTTAACAGCTCCAAAGTGAACATGATAATGTGTAATACACAGCACTGCCATGGATGAAGACAACCTAATTCACAGGCTCATGCACATCCACCCACAGACACAAAATAGTAGTTAAGTCTGCAAAACACAAATTACACAACCAGCTATGGCTTCCTTCTTCCCCTCAAAAGATGCATTCCTCTGCCATGCCCACTCACACATACTCCAATATGAAGAGACACAGTTACCCACAGATTAAAAAGTCAACTCACATTACAAGCTGAAAAGCTGGTGTGCTTCTTACAAATTGGATAAATCTGCTTGTTGTTATTGATTTTTCTCTCTCTCTCTTTACAGCAGACAACCAACAAGCTCTGAAGGACCCTGAATGCACCATCAGAGAAAACCCAAAAGAAAAAAAAACTAATTAAAAGGTTCACTTTCTAAGCATAGTCTTTATTTTATCTTTATTTCTAAATGACGTATAAATGTCCTCCACTTCAGAATGAATACGATTATTTTAAAGGTTCATTACAAAATAAATGGAAACAAAGTCAAGTCACTATTTAGTGAAGACAAAAAACGACTTCCCCCCCCACTTTATTGCCAGGAGTCTAATAGGTCTCGATACATCTGTCGACCCATCAATTTGAGAAAGGGAAGAAAAGCATATCAAAATTCCATCCTACCTGTGAGAGATGATGATGAATAGGACAAGTTAGAGTAAGCAAAACAGACACAATATAAACTTCTAGAATTTCCTCCTACTTCCAATGTGGGGTTAAGCTGAGGCTCCAGGGGCAAGCAGCCCTTGGGTTTCCCTTGCAGAGAGAATGGGGTGGGGTGGGGTGGGGGTGGGTGAACTGGAGCAACAGTTACCACCTTCTTCACAAAGGAAAGGATAGAAAGCGTGGACGAATGCTGTAACACAGACCCAGAAAATCGGAACTGCTTTACCAATGTCAGATATTCTGCTGTGCATTCTATCTAGGGAAGGCATGTGCTCTCATGGATGTATCTTCACCCTCTAGGGTACTTTAAAACCCAAAGAACAAGACTCCCTTTCTAATTCCCTCAGTGAGAATAGAGAGGAGAAAGCGTTTCATAGCATTCCAGATAATTTGTGCCAATTTAGATGATTCATGTATTACTTTCCCAGACTAAATGGTCTATGGCCAGCACTTTCAAGTCAACAAGGGTTTGGAGAGCAGGACCTAATTACAGATCTGAGTCACTGTCTACACGTCCCCTCAGCCCAGTGGGCCATCCCCCACAAAGGCACCATTTCATTTTGAGGTATAAAAACAAGCCAAGTCTACAAATCTCTTCATGCAGAAAATAAGAAGACGTCATTTTTTTTTTTTTTTTTTTTTTTTACAGAGGGAGGGAGGGAGGGAGGGACAACAACTTGTTCCACCTCTTTGTGCATTCATTAGTTGCTTCTTGTATGTTCCCCACCTGGAGATCAAACCCGAAATCTTGGCACATAGGGACAGACAATTATCTAATCAACTGAGCTACGGGTCAGAGCCCTGAATTAATCTTTTTAAATAAAATTAATAGGCTTTTTTCCCTTTAAAATGACTCTTAACATTAAAGTTTTTAAAAGAGGAAAACAAATATAAGACATATTATAGGATATCTTACATTTCTTGTGCCTGTGTTTGGCCTGATGTACAAAATGACATACTATCTTGAAAACTGACCATATCCCCAGGGGAGAGACTTAGTAGCTCTTTTCATAGGGGCCTCATTGATTAGGTGTTTCAACTTGATGGCTATAATCTTCTAACAGTGGCAACATTTTGAGATCCTGGGTCCACAATGAAGGAAAAAACCTAAAGATAGTTACATTTAAATAAAAGTAAAACAAGAACACATTCTTTTAACAACAAAAAAAATGCACAAGCACAAAAAAACTAAATTTCAACAAAAGATGTTACTGTTCTCCTTCCTGTAATATAGATAAAATATAGATGAATTAAGGGGTAAAACTCTTTTGCATTTACCTTCTGTTCACATGGTAAACATTTAAGCAAAGATAACCCTGAAAGTAAAAAGGAAAGAAATCCTCTTTTGATTGTCATCAATCTTTCTCTGGCACTTTATCAGTAATTCTGTTCCCCGACCGAAAGAATTAATGATCTCTAAATGGAAAGGACTATTCAGTTTCCAGCTCCAACAACAACATTCCAAACAAGAACAAGGGGTAATAAGATTCTTCAGAGAGGGAGGGAAGGAGAGAGGGAGGGAGGGCATTAGGGTGGGGAGGAGAGAGAGAGAGAGAGAGAGAGAGAGAGATCTGAATGCAGAAGTTAAATGATCTAAGATACATTTCAGACAAAAATGATAAAAATTATCTCCAAGGCTCACACTGGGGCACAAACGGAAATAAACAGGACAGCAAAGATTTCTTAGGTTCAAAAGGGACTGAGATACTGAGAACCTCAGTCACTTCTGAGGCTCCCAAGCGACTGGAAGACTGAGGAAAGCATAGTTTGCCTCCCCAAAACATGCCTTTTAGAATACTGATTATTTGAAGCTGGTTATTTTTTTTTTCCTTTAAGAAACAGAAGACTCAGGAAAAACCTTTAACCTTCCCCCTAACTGCCTAAAAAAATTTAGAGGACCTAAAGGAAGGGAGATGTCATCACAGATAATTGCAGTTTAACATCAGTAGTGTGTAATAGAGAGGAACCCAGTCAGGCCCTTTTGATCAAAGTCCTCTGTGTCCTGTTAAGGATGGTCCAGCAAACATTTACTTATCAAATATTTGCTTTTCTATCTCCATATGAATTATCTTCCTGCCCTTTGAAGTCCTAAACCACAACCCCACTCCCCATCCCCCAAGGTGGCTTATCAGCCTTAACTCCTGATCTGTCCTCAGGTCTCATATTCATATGGAACCCCTGTAGGTGCACGTGTAGTAAATTTGGTCATTTTCTCCTGTTAATTTGCCCATGTTAATTAATTAGTCCATCTAGAAGAACTTAAAAGGGTTTTGGCGAGCCAGCCAGGAAACTTTACTGGCTGGACACTGTCTGCTTTGGGAATCTGATCGTTAGTCTAGCCAGAACAGCTTAGAGGGGTAGAAGAAAAATGATTTTTTTCCTCCCTCACAGTAGTATGTTTCCAGGAGCCATGCTACACAGACTATTCATTGGAGTGGATGCCTCTTTTATAACGGCTGCTAGCAGCACAAGGGACAAACTGACAAATTTAGAAAACAAAGAAGTAAGTTCTGTAAGTGTGACAACTAATTGTCAGAGTACAGAAAAATGCACAGATTTACCTAAGTATCCCAAAAGCAAGCACAGTGACCATAGGATGAAGAGAGCTATTTAAATAAAAAAGAAACGAACGCATTCTGAAAAGCTCATTGATGACACAGTTGGTCTGAAAGTGTCCTGCAGGTACCAAACCTGCACAGGACTGCAGAAAGTGAACTCCGAGGGTGACCAAGCACCAGACTACTGCCTAAGTTAAAAGGCTATCAGCATGGTGATTAAACTCAACAACCACTTAAAAGTTCAGATTCCTAGGATGCCTAGTAATCAATCTTTGGAGAAGCAACTGAGAACTAATTTACAACCTCTTTCCCTGATCCTGGATTTATTCTAAACTGAGATTCTAAACAAAAATAGACATAGTATTTACATTGCCTGAAGTTAAAAAGCGCTCAAAAAACCATACCACACATGGATGGTAAAAGGACAAACGTATGCACCAGGAGAATGAAGACCAAAACCAGGACAGCGGTTCCTCGGAGTCAGGGAAATGGCGCTGAGGTGGAGGCTTACCCTGGGTTTTTAACTGCTCCAAAAGCTGGCAAACAAACTGGGTTGATTAAAAGGCAAGACCTTCAGGAGGAGGGAGGGAATCTAAAAGTGATATATTTTATCCTCCTGTCTTTGAATGCAAAATCACTACCTGTTAACTGTTAAGTGTGAAGAGGGTGCCACCAACACACCAGCACACTCCGCCCGTTTAACTTAACAGTACCTTTTGCCTCACTTTGCAATTATTCCCACACTCCCCAGGGAGAAACTAATGGATTACTAAAAATAAATGGAGATTAAGTGGATCACTTGGGATGTTTGGCTCCCAATGCAAAGGGTCGAACGACCCTTTCACAGGGGTCGCCTAAGACCATCCTGCATATCAGATTCATAACAGTAGCAACGAAAATCAGTTTATGGTTGGGTCACAACATGAGGAACTGTATTTAAAGGGCCTCAACAGCTTGGACTTCTGGTGGAGAGATAGGCTCCAGGACTGGCTTCTCTGTCCTCCACCCTGTATGGCTTCTTGCTCAGGCTGCAGACACACGAGACCTCACAATTGGCACAAAACAACATCCAGAAGAAGAGAGGAAGGCTCTCTCTGTACTGTGTTTATCAGAAAATTTCTCTCACAAGTTCCTGGCAAGCCTACCTTGGAGTCTCACAGGCTACAGTGGGATTACTGGGCCGTTCCTGAAACCATCCTTCTGGCCAGGTAATACCCAACACTAGTTGATGTTTTGTCAGCGATGGGCCGATCATGGACAAAGCAGGGAGACAGTTGCCCCGAATCCCTGGGGCCACCCTAGAGCTGCAGTCAGTTGCTCAGCTAGTGACAGGAGTGGGGATCAGTAGGATACACAACATGGCTCCAGCCCCAATATGCGTTCTGCTAATGTTTACAGAATAACCTGCGTGAGACTGTCGTGATATATAGTTATACATATGCCTAAAGACTCAAGAAGCAGATGAAGACATGAACTGACCCCTTTGAGAAAAATCGATTTTAAAAACTTGGCTTATATATATTTCCACTGTTCCAATGATAAATTTGAAGACAAAGTCAGCACATTTAAGGCAGGTACATCATAGGATGAATGGTATAGTACTTACTATAGTCCTGTCCCATGGCTACAGAAATTTAGACAATTGGCATCCACAGAAATAATGTTTAACCTGAAAAAAAGAGAAATAAAACGTTTAAAATGGTATAAAAATAAAGTACTAAAGAAATTTCACCAAAATAAAATAGTTGCATAAAAAACTTTTTACTTTTTTTTCTGAAAGCAAACCAGCCTTTTTAAAGTATGCAGCTGCACTTAAATTAAGAGAAAATGTCTGTAATATTAGAGTATCTCTAAGTATTTTCAAGATCAAATCATCTGCAGACCACCAAAACAAACAAAATATATTTCAATCAAGTAATATTGCCCTGCAATGCTATTTATAAAATTGAAACAAAAGCAGAATTACTAAATTGACCAAAAAAATCATACAGTCTAGCCCTACAACACACATCTACTCTATTCCATTTGATGCAACCTAAAATTAAGTTAATCAGCTTCAAATTCTAAATTTCTAAACTCGGGGATCTCAAAATAATACACATTTCTGGTTCAAATATTTCACACTGCATCTTAATAAAATCTTTGAATATTCATCATGGATATGGAATGCTAAAGAAACATACCCACAGAAATGAGGATTTGAAGACCCTAGAATGGTGTTTAATATTCATAAGTGAAAAACGAAAGACCCCAGGACAAATAACAACATAGCAAATCACACTCTTATTTAAGCAGGGCTTATCAGAAACCTATTGATGCTGCGATGCTTCCTGGGACTAGTGTGCCCTGACAAGGCCGAGGACAGCTACTGTCCCTGTATCTACAAATAATACCACGTCTAGTTTCACTTGCCTCCATGTTTGCAGGAGACAAAAAACTTCTTCTACCCTCTCATGTTCAGTTCCTGGGCACAAGCAAATTAAATTGATAAAAAGAAATCAAGAGGAGGAAAGGCATGTATTTCTTTACTGATGTTAATATTTTTATATGCAGGGGGATATCACAGAAAAGAAGTAAAATCCCAAAGAGGCAGTTATAGGACTTATATATCATTTTAACAAAGAGCGATGCACTTTGGAGAAATGACTAAACAAAGAAAAAGATTTGGATTCCTAAGGTTGATAAATTGTAGAAATATGATTAAGAAAAAAATGTACAGTAGATAAGAATTGGTTAGTAAGATTGGTTATGAAGACTCAATTTCTGATGATAAAAATCTTTTTCCTCTTTCTGGTTTGAAATATGAGTGCACCTTTAAAAATGGAAACTTATGCCCCGCTTTCAGGCAGATAGGGGGAAGACAGGTCTTCCTGTGTCTGCTATTTCTCAATTTCCTTCAGTTCAAAATATGCCACCATTGGCATATTGTGGGGTACATATTCTGATCCCCTACATGTTCAGAAAGATAAAATAAAAAACACCTTAAAAAATAAGGGTGCAAGTCTCAGCATGAAAGAAGATGTTTTCAATATATTTATATATATCCTCCAAAGGACTCATATAGAATACATAAAGAATTCATATAAAACAATAGGAAAAAGATAAAGCACCCAAACAAGATATCCAAGTGACAATAAGCATAAGAAAAGGTGCTCAATCTCAATCATTTACCAAGAAAATACACATTAAAACCACAGTGACATAAAATTGTATACTGATCAAATGACTAAAAATGAAAATCTGAGGACACAGGTCTTAGGACCTGCAGCAATTCAGCTCTCATGCACTGCTGGTGAGAGTGAGGACTAGACAACTGTTCCTCAATATCTAATAAGGCGGAGTATAGATATACACTGTGGCCCAGCAATTCCACTGCTAGGGAAATGCCTACCAGGAATGCACATACAGACACATTATCCCAGACACACATACAATAATATTCAAAGAAGACAAAACTCAGTAACAAATAAACCGTGGCGTATTCATACAGCAGAATACTATACAGCAGGAATCAGTCAGCGTTTTCTGAAAAGGGCCAGATAGTAAGTATTTTTGGCTTTGCAGGCCATAGGTCTCTATGCCCTGTTGCAACTACTGGACTCTGCCTTTGGAATGGAAAAACAGCCCCAGACCACACAGAAATGAATGGGTGGGTCTGTGTTCCAATCAAACCTTATTTACAAAATCAGGCAGCCAGCACAGGCTGTAGTCTGTGTGCTATACAGTAATGAATATGAATGAACTATAAAGAATACAACAACACAAATGAATCTCACAAACATTGCTGAAACAACAAAGCCAGATATCTGAGAAAATACAAAACTGTATGATGTCATCTTAGTAAAGTTCAAAGTAGGTAAAACTACTTTTTACGAAAATTCCAAAGACAGTAAGTTCATGAGATAACAGTTACCTCTGAGTGTGGGGGGATGGTAGAAGATCAGGAAGAGGTGGAAGGGGGAATTTTGGTGGGCTAGTGATAGTGGATTCTCTGATTTGAGTGGTGGTTTCATGACTATGCTCAATAGGAGAAAATTCATCAAAGCGTTCACTTATGATTCACTTATCTTTATGTGTGTTATGCTTGAATAAAAAGTAAGACATTTTAATTTTTTTAACAAAAAATACGGACCAATTCTTTAAGTGGCTGCTTTCTCATAGTTCACTCTCCCTGGACATCAAACACTGACGCAGCAGCAAGCTCTGTGTCCTCACAAAGCAGAGCCATGAAGTCTCCCTTTGCTGAAGGTGATGTCTGCAGTGCAACTCAACCTCTGCTCTGAGTTCCAGGTGGGACTTTGGAGAAGAGTGGTGATCAGATGGAACACACACAGGAGTGTCAGGAGCAGAATGTGACCCTGAGGGAGCGGGGAAAGTAACAGATGGTAGGCGAAGAGACTAGTGGAAATAAGCCCCTACATTTTAACTTACTCAGCTGGTATCCTATACAGAAAAGAGGGTAACAAAAACAGCTTAGAAACTCAATTTGGAAGGTCAATTGGCTTGCCTTTTGGACAAAAATAATGACATTTAAAAAGGTGACTGCGTTCTTCAAAGGCTGATGAAGGGATTTCTTTTCAGTATCACAATTTCTTCCAATCTAACAGATAAGTGGGTAGGAAGTTTTAACTTTTCAAATGAGGAAGCAACCCTGGCGGATAAAATTAGTCTTGACTTTCTAGGCCCGCATATTTTAAACCATGTCTATACCTTGGTATCATCTTGTCCCTGTATACCAGTGGCAGGAAACATCCGACCCAAGGCCGTATAAGGCCTGAGAAATCATTTGGTCTGGCCCTGCCAAGGCATTAGAGGTGAGTTAATTAAATGTCTGGCCAAATAGAGCAGGCCAATTTTAAAGCTGATAATTTTGTATGGCCCGTGAATGATGTTCTAAATACCCAAATGGTCCTTGGCAGAAAAAAGGTTCCCCGCCCCTGCTATACTGTGTCTAAAATTTAATTGGAACTTTGATGATAGGAAGCCACCTAATTACCAGGGTTGGGCCCAAATATCTTAGGAGAGGCAGAAAATATGAAAATTCCAGAAACAATAAGATCATGGGCATCACATTATATGGATTCACATTCTGTAACTATGAGCTTATATCATGAGTGAAATAAAGAGCAAAAGAGGAAAGAAAAAAGTCTGTTATTTTGTCAGTCAGCAACCACCACAGGTGTGATTGCTTCTCTTAGGTTCATACCAATTGTGTTGTGGATTCATTTAAAATATATATATTTTTAACCCTGGCCAGTGATCTCAATGGTTAGAGCATTGGTTCACGTACAGATGAGTTGCGGGTTTGATTCCTGGTCAAGGGCATGTACCTGGGTTGCAGGATACACTCCCCATCCCAGGTCAGGGCACACGTAGGAAGCAATCAGTTGATGTGTCTCTCACATTGATATTTCTGTTTCTTTCTCTGTCCTCTCTTTTTCTCCACCCCCTCCCTTTTTCCCTCCCTTCTCAGCCATCCCTCTCTTCTCTCCTCCCTTCCACTCCCTCAGAAGAAGCAATAGAAAAAAGATCATTTGGTGGGGATTAACAAAATATGATATATATATATATATATATATATATATATATATACACACATATCTCTACCAAAAAATTAAACAACTTTTCCAATCAGTACAACTGGATTAAAAACCAAACACTGCTCACAGTTGTACGGCCCTCTGATAGTGATCAGCTGCGGTGTCACCACTGCTAACTGAGCCCGCCAAAGCCAGAATGAAGAGCACTCAGGAGCCTACCAACCACCCTCAAAGGAAAAGGTTCTTCACATCATATAATAAGACTAGCAAATTTCAACAACTGGGAAAAGCATAAGCTATGTATTTACATTTGGCAGTAAAGGTACAATCTATTTTTCTTTATTTTAAATGTTATAAAATAGTGTTCAGAATTTAGATCATGGTCCATATTTTATACTAGGGGCCCGGTGCACAAAAATTTGTGCACTCGGGGTGGAGGGAGTCCCTCAGCCTGGCCTGTGCCCTCTCACAGTCTGGGACCCCTCAGTGGATGTCCTATGATGGCCCCAGTCTGCCAGGCGCCTTTTGTGTGTGTGTGTGTCACCACTGGGGACCTGCCCCCAGCTGCATCTGAGGCTCGGAGCAGACCTCCTGTGTGTGTCTACCTGCTGGGGGCCTGCCCCAGGCACACTGTGGAGGCTTGGAGCAGGCACCCCCTCTATGTTGATCTCTCAGACTCTTGCCCTCCCCAGCATGTTGTTCTCTTTTTTGAGCGTGGCCAGGGCTGGGTGCGGCCTGCCTCCCAAGCTTGCCTACTGCCCATCTTCCTCCAGCCACCAGAAAGCAGGGAAAACCCCGCCTCGTGGTCAGGCCAGCCT
>PVJC01045875.1:0-13857 GCA_004026665.1 Murina feae
TGGAGGTGGAAAAAGTGAGGATAAATGGGGATGAAAGAGACTTTGCTTTGGGCCATGGGTGCATGATGCCATGTGTAGATTGTGTTTTGTTGAGTTGTACACTTGAAACCTGGATGGTTTTGTGAACCAATGTCACTCCAATAAAATCAATTAAACACATACATACAAACATACATACATAAATAAAATGAATGCATGGACCATTGAACATAAAAATAAAGTGGCATAATATAATATCACAAATTCCTATTATTTCAAACATTAAATATTAAAATTGGATAAAATCTAGGTAATAAATCCCCAAAGGAAGGGATCCGCAAGTCCTTAGTTGAGGATTAAAACTTGGATATACATATTATTTCAGAAAGAAGAAATAATAACGAAAGGCCCAACAAGAGTAAATAGCTAAGCAAAGCAATCCATACCTGGTATAGCAGGTGGACCAAGTAAATACCAGTAAACAGTAAAATGCGAACTCAGAAAAGTGTGCAAAATAACACATCTCCATTGCAACAATATTTATAACTAGAGGCCCAATGCACGAAATTTGCATACAGCCACTCTGATTGGCTGGTGGGCGTGGCTTAGGCATCCAGAAGAAACAGTCCATTTTAATATTATGCTTTTATTAGTTTAGATAATTGAAACACTGTTGCTGTAAGCTGAGGCCTAGGCAGGTAACAAAGCCTCCTGTTTGTTTCAGCTCTGTGGCTTCTATAATTGAAACATTGTTACCATGACCAGAGGCTCAGCCAGCCTAGGCAGGCAGTTGCAACCGAAGCCTCCGGTTTGCTCTAGCTCCATAGTTGCTGGCCTCCATCTTGGCTGGGTTAATTTGCCTTCAGCCACTCTGATTGGCTGGGAGGCGTGGCTTGGCTGGTGGGTGTGGCTTGGGTCTCTCGGGTGATGGTCAATTTGCATATTACTCTTTTATTAGATAGGATGGCTCTATCTATCTATCTGTCAATTGACCGATAGAGCTGTTAAAAAATGGTCACCAAAGTTATGGTGCTTTACTTGTGGGGGGATTCCTAGTAATTTCTGTTTTTTTCCTTATGTTTTGCTTTTGTTAGAATGTTTACAATAACCAGATATTATTTACATAAGAAAAAAAAAGCAAAGCTACAACATAATCATATCTTAGATATGACTTCCCTAATTTCCCACATCTAACCCTATATTTCCCTCAAGGCAGCCCCTTCCTTCCTGGCCCCTCCATACCACGTTAGTTTAGGCTCTCCTCACTCTCAGCTCTGACTGAGCACCATGCCTCGGTCTCCCCCTGACTAGTCCTCCACGTGGAAGCCAGGGTAACCTTTCGAGAAGGCCCTGTCCATGATACTCCCATATGAACCTCTTCCAGGCTGCTTGATGCCCCAGGCAGCAGTTCCCAGCCCAAGGCAGGCAGTGAATCTTCAGCCATGCACTTTACAGCCCTGTCCACCTCCCTCTGCTCTGCCACTGTGTGACTTGCAGCTCCTGGCTTGCCCAGGTCCATTCATTCCTCCACACTTATTTCTTCCATCTGTCTATCCCTAAAGACTCATGCAAACTGTACCCCCTTCTACAAGCACTCCAACATCTCCTTTTCCTATAGTCCTCTGTATATGCTTTATTATAGCACTCCCTCCACCATGAGCTACTTGAAGGCAGGACTATATTTATAACTAGAGGCCCAGTACACAAAAATTTGTGCACTCGGGGGGTCCCTCAGTCCTGCCTGTGCCCTTTCCAATCTTGGACCCCTCAGGGGATGTCCACCTGCTGGCTTAGGCCCACTATCTTGGGATCAGGCCTAAGCTGGCAGTCAGACATCCCTTTGGCAGCCAAGAGCCCTTAGGGGATGTTGACTTGCCAGCAGGGAGCAGGCCTAAGCTGCAGTTGGACATCCTTAGTACTGCTGAGGAGGCAGGAGAGGCTCCCACCATCACCGCTGTACAGGCAGCCGTCAGTTTGGCTTGTGGCTGAGCAGAGCTCCCCCTGTGGGAGTGCACTGACCACTATGGGGCAGCTCCTGCATTGAGCATCTGCCCCCTGTAGGTCAGTGTGTGTCATAGTGACCAGTCATTCCCAGTTGTTCTGCTGTTAGGGTCAATTTGCATATTACCCTTTTATTATCTTAACTAATAAAAGCATAATATTGAAATTAACCGTTTCTCCGGAACGGGGGTAAGCCATGCCCACCAGCCAATCAGAGTGGCTGCATGCAAATTGACCCAGCCAAGATGGCGGCTGGCAGTCACGGAGACAGCAGCGGCTCAGGCAGACTGGCATGGCACAGCCAGGTGCAGCGCAGGCTGTTGGAGGCGGCTGGGGAGGCAGCATGGAAGACAGGACCAGGGGGCCACGAGACACCAGGACCAGGGGGCACGGTGAGCCAAAGGCATCGGGACCCCCCAGCCAACGACCTGGCCGGGCCTTGGCTGGGGCGGTGGTTGTGGAAGATGGGAGGAGGAGGCCCGGTGGTGGCCCCTGCTGGGGCGGTGGCTACAGACCACAGAACCAGGGGGCGTAGGAAGGCAGAGGCATCAGGGACCCCCCAGCCACCACCTGGGCCAGGCCTCGGCTGGGGCAGTGACTGAGGAAAATGGGAGGAGGGGGTCGTGGTGAGCAGAGGCATGGGGACCCCCAGCCAGTGCCTAGGCTGGGCCTTGGCTGGGGCAGTGGTTGTGGAAAACAGGATGAGGGGGCGCAGTGGTGGCCGGGCCTAGACTGGGGCAGTGGCTGCAGACCATGGAACCAGGGGGCGTGGGGATGCAGAGGCATTTAGGGACCCCCCCAGCCACCGCCTCGGCCTGGCCTTGGCCTGGGCAGCAGCTGCAGAGGACGGGACCAGGGGGCCAGAGAGCCAGAGGTATCGGGGAGCCCCCAGGCACCGCCCTGGCAAGCCTCAGCAGGGGCAGTGGCTGGGGAAGACAGAACAAGGGGGCTGGCGAGCCAGAGGCATCGGGGACCCCCCAGCCACCGCCCAGGCCAGGCCTTGGCTGGGGCAGTGGATGTGGAAGACGGGACGAGGGGGCACGGTGAGCAGAGGCATCGGGGAGCCCCCAGCCACCGGGACCAGTGGGCACGGTGAGCCAGAGACTTGGGGACCCTCCAGCCACTGCCTGGGCCAGGCCTTGGCTGAGGCAGTGGCTGCAGATGATAGGACCAGGGGGCATGGCGAACCAGAACCATTGGGGAGCCTCCAACTGCCCTCGGCCAGGGTGGTGGCTAAGGAGGAGGGGACAGGGGGCGCGAGCCAGCCATTGGGGACCCCACAGGAAGCACCCAGCCGTGCCTGCTTGCCCATCCTCATGGTGTGGAGCAGACAGGCCTGGCAGAGAGCAGAGAACCACATGGATTGGGCCCAAGCCATGAGTAGCACATCTCCTGAGGGCCCCCAAATTGGATAGGGTACAGGTCCAGCTGAGGAACCTCCCAGTCTGCCTCCCCCCTCCCCCACCTAGCCATGCACGAATTTCGTGCACCGGGCCCCTAGTATAGGATAAAATAAATGAGTGGGGGCTGGCTGGTTTACCCTGAAGGATGTCTCGGATCAGGGTGGGTGTCCCGCTGGGGTGCCTAGCCAGCATGGGTGAGAGGCTGAGGGCCGTTTTCAG
Organism: Murina feae; assembly: GCA_004026665.1. Taxonomy (NCBI): domain Eukaryota; kingdom Metazoa; phylum Chordata; class Mammalia; order Chiroptera; family Vespertilionidae; genus Murina; species Murina feae. The sequence continues at coordinate 3,603 of PVJC01045875.1, forward strand.
ACTGGCCACAGCCCCTTCAGGATGGGGGTCCCCCCTGGAGTGCTTGACCAGCCTGGGGGAGGAGCTGGTTGCTGTCTGTAGGTTGGCCATAGCCCCTTCAGGGTGGGGGGTCCTGCTGGGGTGCCTGGCCAGTCTGGGTGAGGGGCTGATGGCTGTTTTCAGGCTGGCCAAGCCCCCCAGCAGGGACCCTCACCTCATGAGGGTATAGCCATCCTGGGTGAGGAGCTGATGGCTGTTTGCAGGATGGTCAAGCCCCCTTCAGGATGGGGGGTCTTGCTGGGGTGCCTGGCCATCCTGGGTGAGGGGCTGATAACTGTTTGCAGGCTGGCCACGGCCCCCAGTGACCCAAGCTCCCAGCGAGACTGGCTGGAAGCAGCTATCTGGGATTTATTTATCTTCTTCTTTTTTTTAAATATATTTTATTGATTTTCTACAGAGAGGAAGGGAGAAGGACAGAGAGTTAGAAACATCGATGAGAGAGAGACATCAATTCAGCTGCCTCCTGAACACCCACTACTGGGTATGTGCCCGCAACCAACGTACATGCCCTTGACCAGAATCGATCCTGGGAACCTTCAGTCCGCAGGCCAACGCTCTGTCCACTGAGCCAAACCGGTCAGGGCTATTTATCTTCTATAATTGAAACGTTGTTGCCTTCAGCAGAGGCCACAGCAGGCCAGGGCAGGTAGGAAGCTTGGCTTCCTCCATCACCAGGGCAACCAAGCTTCCTGCTTGCTCCAGCTCCATGGCTGCCAGCCGCCATCTTGGTTGGGTTAATTTGCATATAGTCACTCTGATTGGCTGGTGGGCGTGGCTTGGGGTGTAGGGAGTGACACCAATTTGCATGTTTCTCTTTTATTAGTGTCGATGTCATTACCATTGAATGAACAAATGAGTCTGTAAAAGCAGAATTCAAAACTGAGAATACAAATGCATGTCAACTATTTACAGTGTCTGCATAAATATCGAAAAAGGCTGAACAGTAAACATTTTAAAGTTCATTTTTCTCTTTCCCAGCAAAGTGGCTTGAGCCACTTTTTAAATTAATACTGGTAATTTTCTCAATGAACAATTTATATTCAAGTTAACTACAGTTTAAATTTCTAACAGAGAAGTCAGAAAGAAAGCCATTTTCCTCTTTTTAAATAAAATACTCTTCTAGAAATAGCATTGCTCACCACCACCATCCCCCTCACCCCCTGCCCCATTCCCCTTCCCAATAAAACACAGCCCAGCTGTGGGTTACTCACTGGAGTTCAGGAGGATCATGGCCTTGACACAGAGATACTCGTTATGTTGGAGTTTTAACTCACGAAACCTTGAAGTTGTTGCCAGGAGCATGTCAAAGATTTCCAGAATTCCTTCCACACATTTCCCTTCATCCCTACAATGGTTCATTTGGAAATTTAAGAAAATCACAGCCACCAACAAAGGTAATAAGGAGTATTTTCTTTTAAACTTAAATTTCATTTTGTACATGCTTTAACGATAAGGTAGAGATGAGACCACACCCAGAGATATGAAATTATCAGAATTATCTTCTTATAAAGAGAACAGGGCATTTCCTATAAATACCTAAATTTAACACTTAAGTCTATCAGACCTGAGGCCCTGAACCTAACTGTCCCTTAAGCCACACAAAGTCAATTCAAACACATGGGGGCAGACATTTGCAATGGCTAACCATGAGGTTTGACCACGATTGGTTGGTTATTTTTAGTTTGTGACCCATTTTTTTTCATGTACTAGGCAAAGTACCGAAAATTAGGTACAGCGGTATAGTGGCAGATTTGGAAATTACCGAAAAAGCAGTACAAAGGTTTGGTAGGGTTAAATAAATACTATTTAGGCAAAAGCCTGCACTGGAACTACATTTTTCTTCTACCTGTTCATAAATGTTATCTTAAAGGAATAACATTTTTGTTGATAATCTAAACTATTTCAGCCAATCAGCCTGTGACATGACACATATTACTGAAGTGAGACATTCTATGGCCCCATGAGATGGCTCTAAAGTGTTCATGAGGAAGACTAACCATTAAGAAGCTAATATCCCAAGACGAAATAACCCTTCATATCTAGGGTTTAACTCTCATTTCCTGGTGGTCATTTAGGAACTAGAGGGGCAACAAAGAGACGTGTAAATGTAATTTGACAAAAGCTAGCATAACATACAAAGAAATCACAATTAGAGAAGATAGATTAGAATTAGAAAAGGCAGAGATGGAGACATGGAAATGTCTGACTTGCCAAAGACTATTTTTAAGCAACAGTTTTAGACAAACTTTGAAACATAAAATCAAAATTCTTTTCAGCACTCCTAAAGAAATGATTCTTTAAGTATATATTCGAAATAAATTACTTTAACCATGTCTAGAAAATATCAGCTTCAATTAACTCCCACCAGATACTTATTCTGCCTCACTGCTCCCACAAAATGTCTGTCATCATTGGTCTTAAGAGTTATTGGAAGTCCTTGATAAGCAGTTAGATGATTATGCTACAAAACTCTCATTTGCTTCTAAAAACCTGTGGTAAACAGTAAAGGGCAGCCATGGGTTTCTTGAGATTTGAGATCTTCAAATAACTGGCTATTCCCCTCTTCCTTCCCCCAACCCCAAGCCAGGCCATTTACAGGGATGGTGGTGGTTGAGGAGGGGCCTCTGTAGAATTCAAATAAGCAGACACCAGTGGGTACTGCCAAAACTGGGGAAGCCCTTCCCAGACAGTGCTATGCTAGGACAGCAGCTCACCAGGACCCTGCAATCCACAGCATTCAAAACTTCTTACTCCCAGACTCACCTACACAAAGCTACGAGCTCACTTTGGTAAGCAAGCATGGCAACTTCTGCAACCAACTGAGACTTTCTGAAAGTGCACTCATCTATATATATAAAAGCCTAAGCAGCCGTTATGACCAGTTGACCAAATGACTGGTTTCTATGACACACACTGACCACCTGGTAGTCAGTGTGCTCCCATAGCCATCCTCTCATGGTCCCTCCCCCAGGCCAGCCGGCTCCAATCAGGACTGGGCAAGACAGCCCCGATTGGCCCCAATCGCTGGTCAGGCCAAGGGACTGCACCTATGTACGAATTCGTGCACCAGGCCTCTAGTTAAATAATAAAACTACCAGTGTCCTGAAGTCACTCATAGGGAAAAGACACCTGGGAGAATCAGAGCCCTGGATAAAGGGTGCTAAAATCTGTAGAAAACCCCTATCCCTCCCCACACCCTAGCCTACTGCCTCCCCTGCTCTGCACTTCCCCAGGCAGCCCACTGCAAGCATCCAGTAAGGACAATGCATGTCCTGCACATAGCAGAGGCACAAGAAATACTTGTTCACTAATTACCCCTCATGCCACACCATCAAATCACTCTGCCTAAGGACAAGCAATACTGGAAATTATGATTATTGGGCTTGAGGCCATCTTACACTGGGAAAAGCTGGTCTTAAACTATCTCTGGAGGCAAAAACAAAAAAATCCACCAACTCTTGAATAATGGTTGCTTCTTTATTTTTCTGTGAAACTCAGTCACAGGTTACTTTATGCACACACCAGCGCACATGTGTGTGTGCATGCACACACACACACTCACCACCAACCCTGAGCAGTATAAGGGAACTCATCTGAAATCAACCCTATTTATAGAAGTTATCACCAGGTCCATAAACATTGAAATTAGTACCCTTTCCTCATTAAAATACATGCCATATTTAATGCAATTCATATTTCAGAAATGAAGAAAGAGCTTACATTTTAGAGCATAAGCTTTGACAAATGCTGTAACTAATAGTAATCAGAACATGTGTACTTCATGGAGAAGGAAGGACTTTAAAAATTAGTGAGCTCTATATAACTGTAACTATGATTGACTGAATTATGTGTAAGAAATTAGGACAGGATTAAAATATTTGAATTCACGACAGAGGGTATAATGAGTTGAATGTTAAAATGTTGAAACAATATGTCAATCAAACCAGTCTACTCATGGTAAATTACTGCACACCATTTGTCCATAAACTAATTTTAAGTTAAAAAGTAGTAGTTCCATGGAAGAAGATTTGACTTTGGGTAGTAAACACACAATAGAATATATAGAAGATGTATTATAAAATTGTACACTTGAAACATATATAAGCTTATTAACCAATGTCACCCCAATAAATTCAATAAAAAAATTTTTAAGTAGCAGTTCCATATGGACTACCTTATTATTTGATAACCACATCCCTTTCATAAAAGAAAAATATTCTGTTTGATAACAAGGACAAAATGTTACATGAGTAAGCCTCACTTTGGGATACATGATTTTATGCCTACTTATATATCCACTGGCAGCATCCATGTGGCTGCAGACCTCAGTTTACCTCTGTGTGGATGGCAATGGGAAGAGGGGCTCAAGGCTTAGCGCATGGAAAGAACTTAAATATTGTACTCAAGTGAAAATGTGAGTACAAAAGGGAACTGAAAATATAGAAGTGAAAATTCTGTTGGTACCTTGAAGAATATTTGGTACACAACTAATGTGGATGTAAACTCAGAGCATTCATAATTATGTGTATGATTCCACGAATCCCATAAACACTCATAATGGGGTCCAAGCCAAGATCCAAACCTCCTCAGACTTTTTAAATAACATTTAACATTAGACAATTTTCTGTTTATGCTAAGGATACCAAGTGTCTTAGCATATATGAATTTTATTTATTTATTTATTTATTAGTAAATAAAAGCTCACATTCTGTGGTAGATCTTCATCTGAATTTGTGATTTTAGCAGTTACTGAAAGAACTACCTTGTTAGAAATAAGCTGAGGCAACCAGATTTTCCTCTCATCCTCAGTAGGTTCAAATTTTCTCTCTGCAGAAGCCTCAACAAGTATAAAGGGAAGCAGTAACTAGATTCTCAGTCTCACAAATGGGTTAATTTAATTGTATTCACTGCTTATATGGTCAAACCACCACTTGAAGGAACTCTGATAGGACAATTCTCCAAAAGACAGTTATTTTAAGTAGTGTGAAAATTATTTATTCACAATGTAAAAAAGATTCATAATAGAATGCCTTTATGGTGGATTTCATAATAGAAGTTCCTTATGACTTTTTGAATAAGTAGCATTTTGAATATTTTGAACAAGCAACTCCTCCAAAAACATACTCATTACATAAAAACATATTTTTCTCTATATAATAAATGCACTAAAAATCTTAGATTTGAAATTCTAGACTTTACAGAGTTAATGTGTTAAAAACAGTAACAGGAATGGCAACTTATAGAAGTTAAAGAGCCCATATAAAGAGGAGAGTGAATTGTACTAAAAATCAGGAATGAAACAGTCATTGAAAATAAACACTAAGTAGAAATCAAGACAAAAAAGTAAAATACCTTAATCCCAAGTCTGAAAATGTACTTCTAGGAGAATTACATGTGTATATTTGTGTGTGTGTGTGTGTGTGTGTGTGTGTGTGTATGAAGGGGGAATGCATGTGACTTTAAATCAACTGGAACATAATGAGTAAATGAATGAATGAATGAATGAACAGGAGGGATGGCTTGATTGGCTGCTTAGCCTTTCAGCCTGCTTCACAACATGGTACCATAAAATGACAACAAGTACAGGTTTCTGAAGTGGGCAGAGAATAGAATAGAGTTGGTCTAAGACAAAAGAATAAAGTTGAACGTTAGTTTGCCTTTTAACCTCCTCCTCTTTCCCCTTCCAGTTCTCTATCCAACTGAGAGGCATGTACTGTTATGGTTAAGAGCATGGATTTCACAGCCAAACCTCCAAGACCAGCCCTACCATTTACTGCTCTATAACATCAGAATTACCTAACCTCCCATTCTCATATCTGAAGGACAGGGATAATAATGGTGCTTACCCAGAAAGGGCTACTGTGAAGATGAAATGAGTGACACACATCAAATGGGAAAGGTGATGCCTGGCACACACAAACCAATAAGTGAGCTATTTTTATTGTTACTAGAGGGTCCCCAAGGCATTCAGAACCTCCCTCCATGGTTTACCACCTGAGCTTGCTCCTGCTTCAGCCACATCCCCTATTCCAGCTCTTCCCAAAGGCTCTGTTCTCTACCCAAACACCTCCGATTGCTTACAACAGTGCTCTTTGCCAATGGTGTCGGGCAGGACAGGTAAAATGGGTGCTAACATCTTGGAAATACTTTTCATCTGCCTAACATGATGATCTAAAAAGGTAACGTCAAGAGTTGGGGCAGATATTTTCCATTCACAGCACTAGGTACCTTCTCCTCTGTAGAGTCAAATGTGACTGAACATTCAACACTAGAACTTTTTTGAAATGTGGAAATTAATTGCCATGGAAATTTTCAAATTACTCAAGTTTGCACCAAGGAAGTGTTCTATTTTACCTACTAAAATGCTTGAGTGTCGTCTAGTCCAGATTTCCTTCTATCAACGGTTCACCCAAGCTAGTGAGAAATTGGCTTCTCTTCCGTGCCATCTTTTAAAAAAACTAAATGCAATCAAGCTATGGCATTCCCCAATTTCTGTTAATTTTCATCTGGTTTTAATAACCATTCCTTCCACTGCTATTGCCAAAAATACTATATAGCATAAGCAATTAGAAAGAGTTAAAGAATGTTACAATGAACCCGGCAGATTGTAAGAATCACCTATCCAGATAGCTGGCAATGTAATTGGTCCTGACAGGTGGAAAGAACAGCAGGACAACTTAAAAGTATAACCTGAAAATGGAACTTTTAAACAGAAACATCCAAATTGATTTATATACACTTGGTGGCCACATATCCTGTGGAACGCAGGCCCCCATTATGGCTGCCACACTAACAGGACACTGAATCTTTGTACCCGTTCTCTCCTTTTCTGGTTCTTGACCCAATGAAGGACCGCATGACATTATAATCCTCTTAAGTGCCCTTTCAGGTGAGAGATTTTAATTGCAGCCCCAGAACTCAATGCTTCACTCAAGGCAAAAAAGAAACACATGCATTTTTCTCACCTGTCCAGGACAAGGTCTGGAGCAAAGATGAGCTTGCCGGGGTGGTCGATGGAGCGCCACATCAGCCCCACCATTAGCACCTCCATCCAGCAGTTCTCCAAGAGCCGCACCTGGTCGTACAGGCTGAGCTCCACAAAGCCTGGGGAGAGCGAGAGGCTGTGAGACACACCCGCCCTCCTCCGCGGCTCCCCGTTTCTCTAGGAACACAAGGGCAACTTTTCAAAAGCTTTGAAAACACGACTATGCGGAAACAATCTGTATTTTAAAGATGTGGTTAAATGCTGACCTAAGAAAGAAAGTTTTGAACTTAAGGTGTGCACCTCACCATTTTCCATCCTAAACCCCTTCTAGGGATACATATACTTCATTCAGCATTTATAAAGGACTGCTATCTGGGCATATACAGCCCCCAGACAGATGCTAATAAAGAACAAGAAACTGGGACCAATCTTTGTTAGTTATATCCCAATAATTGCCCTGCACTGCTGAGAAAGATAATTCGGGCTGCCAGCCGGAGGGGCTGCCTGTCTGGCCCCCCGCCATGATTGGGGCTAGGGGGAGTGAGGGGCATGCAAAGAGAGCAGGGCCAGCTCTTATAGAAAGTCAAGGCTTCGACTGAAAGAATTTTTCCAATTGCTTAAGATTTCCCATCCAGCATTAGAATCACTCCTCTGCATAGGAGCACTGACTCTAGGCTATTCTATCCTGAAAAGCAAATATAACAACTGAAGCAAGTCCCCGACAGCCTCATAGCCTAACAGCACGCATTAGTCAATGAACTGGAAAGTAAAAGGTAATATCTAGGGAGCTAAGGACTTCAACAGTAAAGCAGAGCTTGCTGATGCTTTCTCCACCAGCCATCATAAAAGGAGCCGGCAGTGTAATATAAAGACAGTCACCAAACTACGGCCTTGGCATGCAATGGGCTCCAGCTAAAAATCCCAGCTCGGCCAGCCTCTCCCTAGCTAGTTACTTAATCTCCTTTTAAGTCTTTGTTTTCTTGTAAACCCAATAGGGGTCGCAATGCCTGCCTCTGAGAATTTCCTACAGGTACAATCTCATCATCCTCACTTTACAGATGAGGAAACTGCGGCACAGGGAGCGCCTGTGGTTCAAATCTTTGACGATTATAATGCAAATCTGCACACAGGATAATGTAATGGAGTAATGAATGGAAAGATGGCTATATCCTTTCCAAAGCCACATTCTAAGCTCAATTCAGGTTCCTATTATGTGTATACATTCCAATCTCACCCACAGTTATAGACAATAAGCCTACCAAGGGAGACCAAACTTTTTATGCTTGTAGATATTCAACAAGATCAAGGCTAGGTGATATTTTAATATTTCTTTTGGTTTGGACAATGACTCTATCAGCTGAGAGGTCGGAGGAGGGAGGGATCACAGCTTCAGACTATGCCTAAGTTTTCTGAAAACTTTTCAAAATACCAGGCTTGAAGAGGGTCTGATGCAGCAATAATTAATTTCACCACTGCTCTCTACTTGGGGTTCTGAGAAATAGTGTTTGGAAAACATCTACAGCAAAAGCTAGAAGAAATTGAGTCAGTATTGTCTCCTATGGAAAAGAGAAGAGAAAATAACATAATTCTGGCAAAGGTGATGCTAGACTATCAAAACAGAACTGGAAACTAGAAAATCCTCAGGGAACTCAAAAGCCAACAAATGATCCCAAGAGATACTATTACCCTAGGCCTGGGGCCCACAGCTCTTTACCCTCAACTGCTCTTCACTCCACTTTTTAATACTTCCAGTCTTTCCAGTTCGCCCAATGTGATTACTGGCCCCAAGGCCATGGGAATTGTCCCTGGTTGCTTAGAACTTGGAGAGAGAGACCTCATTTTTAGGCGTCTGTGAAGATGTGCAAGGAGAAGCCCTTTCAGAGGGTGATGGGCTGCTGCCGGTCTAGTTGAGCATCCTAGATTCATTCTCACACAAAAACATCAAGTCAAATAATTAGATGGTAGTTTTAGTGCAATGCAGTACTGCGGGTAGGTAGTACCGAAGGCCTAGGGAAGAGATCACATTTCAGGCTGGAAAATACAGGCTCCGAATGACCACTAGTGAATCATCAAACCCATTTTTAACTTGATGGTATTTCAGGTTTATTGATGATTCACATTATTTCAGCTGCAGATTTTCTCTCTTTGTCCATATATATTTATTCGTGTACATACTACTAATTCTTTCTCTAGTAGAACAACAGCTTACAAATTCCTACTTAGCATCTGACAGACCTTCTACCTGCATGTTGGTCACACTGCATCCACTCCACCTCACCTGCCTACACCCTCCTCTCAACGTGAGGAGTCCACAGCCAGGAGACTGGTCAGTGTGGAGCCCAGATCCCTTCCTTTTAGACCATGTTCCAGGTCCCAAAGCCCTCAAATTTCCTGCCCAAATGGCCCCAAGCCAATTTCCAGAGTCTGACTGGTCTCTGCCCTGGTCTGTTCTCCCAGACAAGGCATGAGAGGTGACCAAAGGCTAGTGTCCATAGGACAGGTGGACATGCAGGGTTGGGTGTGCACATGGCAAGGTGGGATGCAGCTGGGGATGGGTCAAAAAGAGCTAGGAACTGGACAGAAGGGGCCCTCCATATATACAAGCCTTCCGGATCTGCCACGTCTGGTACAGAACCCAGAGGAGCCCAAGAATTCTAAATTGGAACCTACCCACCCAGGCCATGTTGAAGGTGTAAATGTCGAGCTAGGAAGAAAGAACCTATTTCATTTACAAGTTATAAATCAAGCTGTCAAACTGTTACATACACAGACATCTCTTGTGGCGCTCCAGTTTGTACTCTTGCCCTATAAATGTTAGGGGCAGGCCTGTCTACAAGCACACAGAAAGCCAAGACCCAGAGTGCCCTACCGGGAATTTTCTTGGCCCAGCCGATCATGTGCACCAGTTCCTTGTCGGCCAGCTTGGTCAGGGACATCATCATGGAGGCTTCGGTGAAGGGCGCGCTGGGGCGGCTCACTAGCACTTTGGGCGGCTCTGCCTCCAGGAGCGTGAGCACCAGTTGTTCCGGGCTCAGGGCGCTCAACAGTAGCTCCTTCACTCGGCTCACGTGTCCATTTTTCTTGGCTTTGTTCAGACAGTGCAGCTGCTCATCGGAACTTCTCTGCCTCCGTACTATGCGGTACCCATACCGTTCCCTCCGGGAGCCTAAAGTGGAGAGCAGGTAACAGTGCTTTCCCCTGTCCCTCCCCCAACCCAGCATTCAGGTTCCC
>PVJC01045876.1:0-13529 GCA_004026665.1 Murina feae
GCTCCCCGATGCCCCACAAAGGGCCTGGACAGCTGCCAAGCAGGCCACCGACCCCCTGCCGCCTTTTACCCACTCCCTGATGCCCCACAAAGGACCTGGGAAGCCCACCAAGCAGGCTGCCGACCCCCTGCCGCCTCTTACCCGCTTCCCGGTGCCCTCCAACCCTGCCGCCTCTTTCCCTCTCACGGATCCTGGGTCTTGCACTGTTCCGCCCTGCAGCCGCTCTGTGCACTTGGGATGTCCCTCAGCCCCACCTGTACCCTCTCACAGTCTGGGACCCCTCTGGGGATGTCCACCTGCTGGTGTGTCTGACCAGCCTGGGTAATGGGCTTTAAGGCTGCCCACAGCTCCCATTGACCCAATGTCCCAGCAAGGCTGGCTGGACGCAGGTTTTTGCGGTTTCTCTCCTATAATTGATGCTGTTCCTTTAAGGCCTGGGGTTTATCTTCTATAATTAATATACTGTTCCTTTAAGGTGGCCTACTAACTACTAAGGAAGCCTCCTCTGCCTCACCTCGCAGCATCTATAATGAAACAATTGTTACTTTTACTGGTTAGGCTGCGGCTGCTCTTTCCTTCAGCCTCCGAGGATTCTATGATTGTTATATTGTTTCAAATCTGTGTTTTGCTAGAGCCAGCCTAAGCGGAGCGGGCGCAGCTTCACTTTCGCTCCTGCCGCAATGGAAACTGCCGTTTACTCAGGTCCGTGAGTGGCAGCCTCCATGTTGGCTGGGCTAATTTGCATACAGTCGCTCTGATTGGCTGGTGGGCATGGCTTACCCTATCTCGGAGAAACAGTTAATTTTACTATTTCGCTTTTTTTAGTTTAGATAATCCATGTAAACAAACAATAAAATGCTTCAACCAGGGCAGTCACTCAATATGTGAGCTTTTATCTTTTTTCTAAAGTTTCTGCATATATAAGTAGGAAATGGAAGAAATTATTTGACCTGTTAACTCCCCATGGTGTCATAAAATAGATTTTCTATCCCTTGTGTTCCTTCAGTCTTCCCAACCACACCACTTTCAAATTTTGATCTTCTATAATTTACAGATTATGTGCAACCAGATACCATTATTAATGAGCTTAGAGGAAAATTGATTAACCTCCTAATGACTTCCTTCCCCAGACCTGAACCTGATCCTGGATTTCCTCAGATGCTCTGTCATTGCTGCTGTCTTCCTGTAATTAGTGTTTTCTAAAGGATAGACTCCATCATCTTGTCCAGCCCAATCCTCCCCATCCCCCTAAAGGACTTGAGGTCTTCCCATTGCTCTGATGACTTGTTACCAGCTCCATTCCTCGTGGTGCAGGACAGGGGCAGGCATGTTGAGCATGCCATTGGTTTCACATTCACTTTTTGCTTCTTAACTGGGGAATTTCACAGAAAGATGGCATGCCTATTCTTCTAGTTTCTGGGAAGCCCTGGTTCTTTCTCCTGCAATTCTGTGTTCTTTCTGAGCTGTCCTTGCTGCCTGGTCTCCCTTCTCCCACCTCTCTGTCTCCTTTCAGAAGATAAGCAACCTGTTCCAATCAAATGATCCATTTGGGGCTGGCTGGTGTGGCTCAGTGGTTCAACACCCACCTATGAACCAGGAAGTCATGGTTCCATTCCTGGTCAGGGCACATGCCTGGGTTGCAGTCTCAATCCTCAGTGTGGGGCATGTAGGAGCAGCTGATTAATGATTCTGTCTCATCATTGATGTTTCTTTCTCTCTCTTCCTCTCCCTTCCTCTCTGAAATCAATAAAAATAGATTTTTAAAAAATGATCCATTTGGTATCATGAAAGCTTTGTCTTTTTTTTTTTTCTAGAAAATATTGTCCAGTTGGACAAAAAGATAAACCTTAGATTGTGCCACCTTGTACTTCCTAAGCCAAAGGCTTGACTCACAGAACAAAGAGATAATCAGGGAGAGAATGAAGAAAATCAGTGTTCTATTGGTGTCTTCATCTTTTGGGGTGACTACCTTCGGAAAACAAAAAAAAGTGTGCATTTTAGCCCCGAGGACATGGTTGCTACAAGAATAGCTACATTCTGTCAACCATCCTGCATGAATGAAGTAGTCAAGTTCATCTTCATTATGCAACCACTATACTGGCAGCAAAAATGAAAGTGTCCATACAGCTCTGAAATCATAGTAGAAATCTGGAGCTTTTGCAGGTGCATATTTATGCCAAAGAAGAAAGAAAGAAAAAAAAAGAAACAGAAGGAGATGAAGACTTACATTTGCATTGACACTTAATTAAATAGTTTACCCAAAGCAGTGGATGGTGACAACAGCACCCTAAGATAATATATAAAGAGCATCAATGTTTGAGTAGTAATGGTTCAAACCTTTTAATACTATGTAAAGTACATGCAACCACATAAGCATACAGGCAACTAAGTAAGAAGGAAAATGTCACTATATTTTTCTTGCTTCTTTTGTTGACAAAAATACAGATTAATCTCCTTGCCAGCTGTGAACAAAGAAGGCCATGATCCGCAGCTTGCAGACCTTTACCCTCTCTGCTTTCTTGAATGCTCTGCACATTTCCCTCTCAGTTCCTTGGCCTCTGGGCTTGGCAAAGAGCGCCTGTTCTTGGACCTCCCTATTTCGTTTTTTGGCCTTCCTAAGCAGTTCTTAATTATTTTCTTTGTTTCTCTCTTGAGCCAGGACTGAGCTTGGTCCTTTCTCAGACTGCCTTAGTGTTTTTCACGGCATGGGGAAATTTCCATGGGTCTCTTCACGCGTACAGTCAAGGTCAGGGGTATGTTTTTATTTTTTTCTTGGACACAGCAGGGGTTTCCTGCCTGGTTTTGTATGTCAGTTCCTCAGTTAATTGGACTAATCAATCTAATGAATTTCTTTGAAGTTGTTCAACAGCCATTGTAGCTCTGAGAGCTGTGGACCCACAGCATGGAGTATGACAGATCTGATTCTAAATTCCCTTTTTTTCTAGCTCATAACCTATGTGTGGGCTTACATTTTTTTTTTGCCATTTTCTAGATGTGTGAGCCTGAACAAATACTTAAATTCTCTCTGAACTCCTCTTTTGCTCATTTGAGATTATATTTGAGACTGTCATCTTCCATGTAGGCTGAAGTAAGGATTCCTAATTATGTAAAACATATTACAGACAACTTGGCACATAGTAGTTGCTCAATGAGTGTAGCAATCTGTAGGAAAGGAACTCCTTCTTAATGTATTTAATGCTTCAATCTCACTCTGCCACTTGAGATGAGACCAGCCTGTGCTTACAGCTCTTTAAGTAGGAGGATTATATACCAGAACATTTTATAACAAAGAAGACCATGAGGATCAGGGTGTTGAAACTAATAACACCCTTTTTGTTTTGCCTACTAGGAAAGGGAGTTGACCATCATTTGAAGGAATCTACTTAGTAACATTCAGCTACTGAATAGCTGAGCCAAAATTCCTGACCTCTTGACTCCAATACGGTGTCCTTTTCCCTTACACCAGTTCTTCCAGGATTTTCCCCCACAGACGATGTTCAGTATTATATCCACATGGGTGCCAGCAACACCAAATTTCATCACATTAGCCAACATGCCATTCCTTTTGTTCTTACTCAAAAATGATCAAAAAGCAAATATGTGAGAAGAACTCTGACCAGGTACAACCTTGAATATCCCCTAATTGTAAGAATGAAGATGTTATTAATGAACATTGCTACTCTAACACTTATTATAGCAAAATGCATGAGGTACTCCCCAAAGTATTGGTCTCCTGGTCTTTTGTAAAATATGTTGAGAATTGGTGCTCTACAATGAGGTTAGCTTTTAAGTGGTATAGTATATTCAGCTCTTATCAAACAGGCAGAGTAGGAAACACGTGGAGGTGTTGCTGGCATCCTGATACCAAGATGTCTCTAGATTTCAATGCCAGTCTCTATGGCCTGGGTATCATTTTCCAGTCTTTGTTAGTTGGCAGTATTTCTACTCAGCCATTTCACTAGCATTTCTCAGTGGTTGCCTCCCAAGTTATTGTTTCTTCACGTGCCATCTTGTAGGAGTAACCTAACTTGATGGCTAAGCATGTGAGTCTAGAGCTTCCCACTTGCACAGTTCTGCTTCCAGAGTTGACTGAATGTGGGAACTTGAATAAATTATATAGCATCTGCACCTCTGTTGCCTCATCTGAAAAATGAAGATAATAATAGCATACACTTTATAGGGCCTTTGTGATGTTGATATCATATATTATACATAAAATAAGTTATTTACATTTAATATATGTAAAGAGCTTAATAGAATGCCATACATTGTGGATATCATTGGAAGCATTGGCAGTTATTATCTTTTTACTGAGAGCAAAGCCCCAGTCTAACTCTTTGTACAGACTAGAATAGATCTAAGGCATCATTTAGTAATTCCCAAATATTTAGCTTCCTTGTACTTCTCAGACTTTTGTAATGCTCTTACCGTCTTTATATTTTCAGATATTTATCTTGCCTATCCTGTAAAAGTTGTGTTTTTACAAACTACTAGAAGTTTCCAAAAGGAGAATGTAATTACCCTGAGTGCTTTCCTCATAAGTCCACAATAACAAGCATTTAGTTTGTTTTTCAGAGCTATTGTACTTAATTAATATTTATGCAGGACTTAGTGAAATCATGATGATTAGCAGATGTCCTTTGCTGAACAGGTGGTGAATATATTAACAATCGCAATAAGAACAGTGATGCTACAACAGTACCTATTTCAGTTACTCAGACTCATTGAGAAGTCTGGTAAGCGTGGTTTCCTGTATGGTTGCTACCCAACCTGGTCAATGCATTGTCAGGCAAATAAACACAACGTTAGAGATATTTTAAGATAGTAACATGAAATATGAATTTTACTTCATGCAAATAACAGAAAAGTAAATATGCAGGTTATCCTGTTCCATGGACAATGTGGTAGTCCCCCGTATCCATGTTTTCCCTTTCTGTGATTTCAGTTGCCCATGATCAACTGCTGTCTGGAAATATTAAATGGGAAATTTCAGAAATAAACAATTCATATGCTTTAAATTGTGTGCCATTCTGAGTGACTTGATGACATCTCCTGCCATCTCTGTCCATTCCTACCATGACATGAGTCATCCCTTTGACCAGTGTATGCATCTGGCCCCTCAACACTAGTAGTCATCTCTGGTATCACATCAACTGTCATAATATCACAGTGTTTGTGGGTTTAAGTCACCCTTGTTTTACTTAATAATGGCCCCAAAGTGCAAAAGTAGTAATGTTGGCAATTCTGATATGCCCAAGAGAAGCCATGAAGTATACATATGTACAGGAAAGAAAACAGAGTCTGTATAGGGTTTGACGCTATCCATGGTTGCAGGCACCTACCAGGGATCCTGGATTGCATTCCCAGATAAAGGGGGGAGGGGGAGGGGCACTGTCATGCAGAGTTGGTATGATGTCTGTGAAAAATTATGAGGGATCCAGGCTTTTTCTCTGTCTCTTTCCTGGTATTCTGGCAGAAACTGATAGGCTTCAAGGTCAAAAACATGAATCACAGTGGCTGCTAACTCTCCAGCCATCACGTCCACATTCCAGGAAGCAGAAAGGCAATGTAAATAGGGCATTCAGAAGATGTCTGTATTCTGAATTTTCTTCTTTAGAGCAGCATATTTGAAAATCTTATAGGACACTTTGGCTGATATTCTCCATTTGGTCAAAATTTAGTCATGTGACCATACCTAAGTACAAGGAATTCTAGGGAACTCGGTCTTTTATTTGGGGCTCAGTATAAGCCCCCAAACTAAAACTAGGATTTTTAAGAAAGAAAAGGAAAATGGCCTTTCAGTGGGCAACTATTTTGATTTGGTATTTTGTTGATTTTCCTTAGTACTTCATTTTTTTTTAGATATATTTACTTCCTCTAAAGCATTTTCCATGTTTTGTTTTGTTTTTGAACTCTAGTTATAATTAGGGATTTTTTTCCGTTTGTTTTTGCTTTAAGTTTATTAACATGTAGTGCTTGCTTTTAAAAAGCTCTCAAAAAACTTCCCAAAAGCACATGAACAAGGAGTGCAGTTTACTCTTTCATTCATTTTAGTTAATAAAACTTTACTAGGCACCCTCTATGCACAGCACTAATAATATAGGAGTTGGGAATGAAAGAGTAAGCAACACAAAATATCAGCCTGCATGGGCTTACTACTGATGGGGGAAGATGAAAGTTAAGCTAATCTGACACAGAGTCAGGGTGTGGTAAAGAGAGCAGAGTCAGGGAGAGTGTTGGGGCAGGAGAATGCTATCTTTAACAAAGAGATCAGTGTAGGCCTTCCAGCAGAGAGGGCAGCAAAACAAATGCCCTCAGGAAATGTTCTTGAAGGAACTTCTACCTGCTGTGCTCAACAACTACTGAGGAGGGCCAGGCAGTTGGACTTCAAGGATGGATGGAGAGTTTTAGAAGAGGAGTTCTGTAGGGAGAGACATCAGAGTCAAGTGCACCAAGAGGGTGGATAATTCCAGCACTTGAAAGAATACAGCTAGCACACTACAGCAGCCAAAGTGAAGTAGAAAATGAAATGACCATTCCCACGTTTTGGTGTTTGTTTTTCTCTTCTTCAGCTCACCATGTATTTAATGGTTGCCTACTACACTGTGTGAGGCTCCGTTAGGTCCAGAAGATAAACCACGAATAGGAAATGTTCTCTGTTGGCAAGGTGCTTACTCTCTAGAGACTTTGGATCAGCTCAGAAAGCTTTGGGCCCTAAACTTTATAGCTGTGTATCCAGGAGATTCCTTTCTCCTTCTTCTTCTTTTTTTCTTATTCTATTCTCCTTATTAAAATCCTTATATACAAAATAAGCCTTGAGCCCTAGCTTGTTTGGTTCAGTGCATATAGCGTTGGCCTGGGGCCCAAAAGACCCTGGGTCCAATTATGGTCAAAGGCATGTACCTTGGTTACAGACTCTTCCCTAGCCCAGGCCCTGATTGGGGCACATGCAGGAGGCAACCAATTGATGTGTTTCTCTCACAACATTCTTTTGCTCTGACTTTCCCTTCCTCTTCCACTCTCTCTAATGAATGAATGAATGAATGAATGAGTAAATAAATAAATAAATAAATAAATAAATAAATAAAATTAACGAAAAAATATCCTTGAGTGAGGATTAACAACAAAGATCAAAACAAACAAACAAAAAAGCCTTAAAGCTCAACTTTAAGTTAGTCTTCTCTATTGGAAACGTACAAAAATCTTAGCATCCCATTCCATTCTTGAAACTGTCTCATATCTTTTGCTAAACACTATTTCCTCTGACTTGCATGGCCTTTATCTCTTCTCTGGCAAAGTCTAATTCTTCTTTGAAAAGATTTTTCCCAGCTCTTTTTCACAGGACTAATTGTTTCTATCAGTATCCATCCCAGTCTTCTCTTATATTAGGAATTATGATGTATTATCATATTTATATGCTTACTAGAGGCCTGGTGCACAAAAATTTGTGCACTCAGGGGAGGGGGGGGGCTTCCTCAGCCAAGCCTGTGACCTCTCACAGTCTGGGACCCCTCGGGGATGTCTACCTGCTGGCATGCCTGGCCAGCCTGGGTGAGGGGCAGAGGGCTGTTTCAGGCTGCCACAGCCCCTTCAGGGTTCAGGTCCCTACTGGAGTGCCTGGCTAGAAGTAGGTATCTGGGATTTATTTAACTGCTATAATTGAAACTTTGTTGCCTTGGTCCCCTGCTTGAAGCCTGGGTTACCCCTAGCAGGTCCCAGCTAGGCAGGTATCTGGGGTTTGTTTATCTTCTATAATTGAAACTTTGTAGCCTTGAGTAGAGTTCAGGGCCCATAGAGCCCTGGCTTCCTCCATTGCCCGGGGCAACTCCAGTTCCGTGGCCATCGCCATCTTATTTGAGTTAATTTGCATATTTGCTCCTGATTGGTTGGTGAGTGTGGCTTGTGGGCATGTCTTGTTGGTGTAACGGAGTGAGGGTCAATTTGCATATTACTCTTTTATTAGATTAGATATTATACTTTTCCACTGGAATACAAGTTTCTTAAGAACAGGTGCAATGCTTGTTTACTGTTGTAACTCTGATATGCAGCAACATACCTGGAACATATATTAAGCATTTAAATATATGTTCATTACATTTTAAAAATGCAATTAAATACAAGGCTAATGCTACTGTCTACATTATGGTACAAGATAATATTAACAAGTTGTGTTTTGATTATGTAATCTTTGCTCTCTACAAACCATTTAACCTTTAGCTTTTAGCCTTTATCAGAAGTTATTTCTAAGTGGAATGTGCATTTTCACATTTCAATTAAATCTTGCATATGATCTACCATTTATGTCTTATGCAGCATTGAGTGGCCGCACATTCCCGCATAGTTCTTAAATTGAATTGACTTAGATTTAATCTATTTTATGATGGACAGTAGACACAGATGTTTATTATGAAACTGCCACCTTGGGGGAAGCATAAATCCTAAAACAATCTCATGTTTATAAAAATATAAATGTATTTACTAAACCACAAGCTCTTCGCTAGACTGTGAACTCCTTAAGGACAGGAAATATAGTGTATTTATTCTCACATATCATGTGCAAATTTCTGTGATCAAGGTGCATAACCCCTATCTGAAACCCTTGGGGGAGGTGGCTGCTAAATGTCTATAAACAGGTTCTCAGAAAACACACACACATGCACACACACAAATAAAAAAGCCCTGATTTGTAGCTTTCTTATTTTCTTCTATAAATAACCCCACATTGGTTAATCAGGCTACCAAACTAAAATCATTGATTGTGAAGTTAGGAAGAGGAGATTCATACAATTGGCTAACACCTAAGCTGACCACAGTTGTCAGTATATCATCATCAGGTCTCTAAATGGGTTTAAGGATTCAGAAGGTTTTTAAAAAAATTTTTTATTTTCAGAAGTTAATATGTAAATCTAGTATATATTATGTAACACCTTCAGAGGTATCTGAGGGTAATTCTTGCAATAAAATGCATTAGTATTTCTGCAGTAAAATAAATAGGTGTTGGCACTAAGAGACATATATAAATTCCAAATATATAAAACTAGAGGCCCAGTACACAAAATGTATGCACTGGAGGGGGGGTTGTTTCCCAGCCCAGCCTGCACCCTCTCCAATCTGGGACCCTCTCACAATCCAGGACTGCTGGCTCCCAATCACTCACCTGCCTGCCTGCCTCATTGCCCCTAATTGTTCTGCCTGCCAGCCTGATCACCCCCTAACCACTTTCCTGCCAGCCTGATCAACACCTAACTGCTCCCCTGCCAGCCTGATTGCCCCCAACTGCCATCCCCTGACAGCTCGGTCACCCCCAACTGCCCTCTCCTGCCAGCCTGGTCACCCCTAACTACTATCCCTTGCAGGCCTGGTTCCCCCCCAACTACCCTCCCCTGGTGGCCATCTTGTGGCAGCCATCTTTTTACCATATGGAGGAAGCCATCTTGTACAAGGGCATGACTGTCAATTTGCATATTAACTCTTTATTATATAGGATAATAACTTTCAGTATTCAGGGATTTTTTTTTTTTTGTAATTTAAAATTGTATAGAAAGTATTAGGATTTTGTATCTATATTTTTAGAAAAACAGTACTTCAATGGAAAACTATGCTCTAGAGCACACCTATCCAAGCTATTCCACTTCAGTCCTACTCATTGTCTTTGAACTATTTTGCACCTCTGTAATTTATAGGTAGCTGATGGCTATTCAAAGTATATCTTGTCCAGTGGAACTTCAATTGACTTCTCTCTCCCCAACAAATGCAATTTAGCTCAACATTCTTTTACTCCATGTAATTGTGTAATGTTTTTACTTCAACTTTGGACTGGTATAACACTTTCTTGGTTTCCTAATGTCATATTGAACAAAATTAATTCTTGAATATGTGTATATTTTTATATGTTCATAAGAGTCACGATTTTACATGTCCTTAATGTTTCTTTTAACACATTGTAAGGGAGATATTAGACATGTTCTAGGAAGCTCCTGAGAGTGTAGCATGGACTGTTGTTGAAATGTAGGATTGGTTTCAGTGTCCAATAGCATTGTCAGATATGGAGAGCCATGGATCTTCCTGGAAATTTGATTCCCTTCACTGGGAGTGCCCCAAGGAGAATCAGTGCCTCTGACTGCCAGAGGTAGAGGTTGCTATGGGACTGGTCAATATAGGAGTACTTATGACAAAGCCTATAGAGGAGAGATGGAATGAAAGAACAACAAAATTTATGAAGTTTACTGATTTAAAGTTTAACTTAAGTCTAGCTCTTACCCCTAGTATGACTCACGTGGCATAGAAACACTCAATGAATCATTAGTTACCTGAGATGACCAGGAGCTTGGATAAATCCATAACGACAAACTTAGCTGATGAAGTCAGGCCTCATTGGTATCTGGTATGACTAATGAATTCATTAAAGTTCTCTTTTAGGAAATCAAGAATGTTTTAATTATAGAAAAAGTAACTTGCCAATCCCTTGACTCTCTCATTCTGGAAAGTCAGTATGCCTGGCTTTATGCATGACTGTTCCAGATTCACAGTTTCCCACAGCCTAGAAATCAGCTCTACCTGTGCTTATGTTCCCACATTCCAACTTTCCATGTCAACTCTCAAATGAATCCATTTGCAAGAACATCAAAGGCAAGAGAAATAGCCATTTCAGCTGCAACAACAGTTTTATATAGTATGTTAAAATTGTTCAAGGCATGGGGAATAAGTTCATAAACATTGGCTTTCTTTTAGGAGCTGTCATGATTTGGGAACCGAGAGATTGAGTTGTGTGATATACACAGCTGCCACCACTGTTTATTGTAAGGGAAGGCTCTATGACTAGGGTTTTGTTTGTTCATGAGTGTGGGCAGTATAAATTTTTCCACAGATTTACACCTCTTACCTGTTGCCTATTATGGAAAAGCTATCCTTTCTGGAGCCATATCGAATGAATATATGGGTTATATCTGGTTAGATCAGAATGAGAGCTAGTGATATGTAAGTTTGGCCATTCTCCTCAGACATAGATACCTATATACACATGTATAATAAAACTTAATAGTATCATGATTTAGGCTCCTTCTAGTATATCCTAATAAATAACCAGAATTAACCCCCATCCTCAACAGATACAGACTCTGAAAATCTAGGTGTAACTGCATACCTAAGTCATCATAATCACCTGTATATTCACTACTCAAGAGGATGGTCTCCCACACTGAGCACTACAAAGTCATGTAGCCTCCATAAACAATGGCAATTAATCATCCCACTTGTTGGACTTTATCCCAAGAAACCAGAAGCACCAATCAGAAAAGATATTTGCACCCCTATGTACAAAGCAGCGCAATTTACCATAGCTAAGATTTGGAAACAGCCTAAGTGCCCATCGGCAGATGAGTGGATTAAAAAACTGTGGTATATCTACACAGTGGGATACTACACCACTATAAAAAAGAAGGAGCTTTTACCATTTGCAACAGCATGGATTGAACTGGAGAGCATTATGCTAAGCAAAATAAGCCAGTTGGAGAAAGATAAATATCACATGATCTCACTCATATGTGGAATAAAATGATTAACATAATTTGATGAACAAGAATAGATTCAGAGACAAATGGTAGAGGGTGGGGGGTTAGAGAGCAGCCAAAGGACTTGTATGCATGCACATTAGCATAACCAATGGACACAGACACTGGGGCAATGAGGGCTTGCCCGGGGTGGGAATGGATGGAGCGGGGGAGTATCAATTGGGGAAAAAGGAGACCTATGTAAAACTTTAGACAGTAAAAAAAAATAATAATAATTCCTCTCTCTGTTTTATATGACTGTTGGAATAATTGTCTTGATTATTTTCTCCTTTTTAATACTTTTTAAATTAAATCTTTATTGTTCAGATTATTATAGTTGTTCCTCTTTTTTCCTCCATAGCTCCTATCCACCCAGTTCCCACCCCACCCTCTGCCCTTACCCCCCCCCCCACTGTCCTCATCCATAGGTGTATGATTTTTGTTCAGCCTCTTTCTGAACCCCCCACACCACTCTCCCCCTGAGAATTGTCAGTCCACTCCCTTTCTATTATATTCACCAGTTTATTCTGTTCGTCAGATTTTTTTATTCACTTGCTTTTTAGATTCATTTGTTGATAGATATGTATTTGTTGTTCACAATTTTTATCTTTACCTTTTTCTTCTTCTTCCTCTTCTTAAAGAATACCTTTCAGCATTTCATATAATACTGGTTTGGTGGTGATGAACTTGAGATTTTTCTTGTCTGTGAAGCACTTTATCTGACCTTCAATTCTAAACGATAACTTTGCTGGGTAGAGTAATCTTGGTTGTAGGTTCTTGCTATTCATCACTTTGAATATTTCTTGCCACTCCTTTACGGCCTGCATAGTTTCTGTTGAGAAATCAGCTGACAATCATATGGGTATTCTCTTGTCAGTAGCTAACTGTTTTTCTCTTACTGCTTTTAAGATTCTCTCTTTGTCTTTTGCTCTTGGCATTTGAATTATGATGTGTCTTGGTGTGGTCCTCTTTGGGTTCCTTTCGTTTGGTGTTCTCTGTGCTTCCTGGAATTGTAAGTTCATTTCTTTCACCATGTAGGGGAAGTTTTCTGTCATTATTTCTTCAAATAGGTTTTCTATATCTTGCTCTCTCTTTTCTTCTTCTGGCACCCCCATAATTCGGATGTTGGTACACTTGAAGTTGTTCTAGAGACTCCTTACACTATCTTCATATTTTTGGATTATTTTTTCTTTTTGCTTTTTCAGTTGGGTGTTTTTTGCTTTTTCATATTTATTTATATTTGTATCTACATATATTTATTGAGATATACTGTGTGCTAGGCATTACATGGGTTATCATAAATATATATATATATATATCTACTCTATAAAAGCGAAATATTAAAATTAACCGTTTCTCCAAGACAGGGTAAGCCACGCCCACCAGCCAATCAGAGCGGCTGTATGCAAATTAGCCCAGCCTACATGGCGGCCACCACTCACGGACCTGAGTAAACAACCCTTTCCATTGCGGCAGGAGCGAAAGTGAAGCTGCGTCCCTCAGCTCAGCTCCGATTAAACTGCCTCTAGCAAAACACAGCTTTGAAACAAAACACAGCTTTGAAACAATGTAACAATCATAGAATCCTTCGGAGCTGAAGGAAAGAACAGCTCGGGCCTAACCAGTAAAAGTAACAATTGTTTCATTATAGACGCTGCGAGGTGAAGCAGAGGAGGCTTCGTTAGTAGTTAGAAGGCCGCCTTAAAGGAACAGTGTATCAATTATGGAAGATAACCCCAGGCCTTAATGGAACAGCATCAATTATAGGAGATAAATCACAGAAACCTGTGTCCAGCCAGCCTTGCTGGGACGTTGGGTCAATGGGAGCTGTGAGCAGCCTTAAAGCCCCTCACCCAGGCTGGTCAGGCACGCCAGCAGGTGGGCATCCCCCGAGGGGTCCCAGACTGCGAGAGGGCACAGGCCGGGCTGAGGGACCTCCCGAGTGCACAGAGCGGCTGCAGGGCGGGACAGCGCAGGACC